>CM069133.1:71701824-71919324 GCA_035221665.1 Okamejei kenojei | reverse complement strand
GTTTGATCACACCTTCTCCCTAAATCCCAATATTGTTTAACTGTGTGATACTATAACCACCTCACCTCATTCCATTTTTATCTATGCATCTATAACAGAAATTAAATGGCAATGGCTTCATTTCCTGCAATCAAACTACAATCGAGAATCGAGGCCCGATCCCCTACTTTTCTCATCCCTGCACCTTCCTTAGTGCTATCATCAAAAATGCTAGCATTAGTTTCTGCATATATAGTGAGAACAACATCAACAAATCACACGGACACCTCTCTTGAGCCCTCCACTTCCATTCATTGTGTAACAACCAGTACTAGCTAGGAGACATTTTCCCCAACTCAATACTGGGAAGGTCAAGGCCACTGTTCATGCTTTCTTTTACAATCTTCTTTCAATCATTGCCAATTCCATTCTTGTCATAAATTATCCAGGATTAAACCAACATTTCCCAAAGTTGATGTCGTTTTTGACCGAGATGAGCTTCAGATCACATATCTTCACTATATCCATCGGGTCTGAAGATGTCATTAAGCTGAAGAGGGTGCAGAAAGGATTCACAAGGATGGTACCTGGATTGGAGATCTTGAGTTGTAAGGAGACATTGGAGAGGCTGGGTCTTCCAGGGTTACATACCCTGGATGACAAAAACTTCCCTGGAAGTTGAGAAGTAACATGATAGAGATATATAAAATTAAAAGAGACATGGATAGGTATAGAGGCAGAGATGTCTGTTTCCTATGGCAAGGGGGTCTAAAACCAGAGGGCATAGATTTAAAATGAGAAGGAGGTTTAAAGGGATTTGAAGCATAATTTATTTCACATGCAACAGTAATTAGTATCTGGAATGAACTGCCAGAGGAAGTGGTGGAGACAGGAACAGTGACACCTGGCCACAAAGGCATAGAGGGATATTGAATTAATTCAAGCAGGTGGGATTGGTATAGATAGGGATGATGGTTGAAGGACCTATTTCTTTGCTGTACAACTCTGTGACTACAACATTACCCCATTCCTGTCTCATTGCATCCTCAGCCAAAAAAATCTATATTTCCAATATTATTGAGCATTAGCTACCTGTGACATCACAAAGAATGAATTGGATATTTTTTCACCTTACACTCTCTGCCAGTTTCCTTGAAACTTATATTAGGGACAATTTACAATTTTTATCGAAGCCAGTTAACCTACAAACCTGTACGTCTTTGGAATGTGGGAGAAAACCAAAGTACCCAGGGAAAACCCACCCGGTTACAGAGAGAACGTAATACTCCATACAGGCAGCACCGGTAGTCAGGATCAAACCCAGATATCTGGCGCTGTAAGGCAGCAACTACCGCTGCCCCACTATACCACCCATTTCTGCGATTTATACCACTGGAGGTTATTCAGTCCTTTGGATATGCACTTGTTTTTTCATTGACCAGGATAACAACAGTGATACCCTTGCTCTTCTTTAAAATAGTGCCTGGGAGCTTTTATAAGCCCATGTGGGAGCAGAAATAGTCTCACTAAAATCTAATGCAAAAGGTATGTTCCTCAGTAATTCAGTGCTAAAGTCTCTAGAATTGAATATGAATCTAGAATGTTCTGAACCAGAAGTAAGAGTGCTAACTGATCAGGCATGATAACATTAAAAGGCTAAGTCTCACCTCAGCCTCTTGATATCACATACTGTATATATGCATACAAAGTGACACAAGGAATAGCCTTGGAAGAGAACTTGCTGTTGGCAGTGAACCACCAGTGCCCACCACTCAGACATATTTCTTTATCATGGATGGCGTTGAACATGAGTGTTGCAGAGAATATGCCATGGCACTCATAACCTGAATTCTTGCTCAAGTTCGTTATGGTGCAGTTGTGTAATAATGGGACATGCATTTTAGCACGAGTGCATCATATATCACAAACTAATTTGTCTTTGCTATGAGTGTCTGAATTGTGCCAGCAGAGGGCGATCGTATACATGTTATTCAGCGTTACAATACTCGCAGTACATAACACATTCGGCAGTTGGTTAACCACGAGAATGAATCTGTGAGAGAAACATTAACTTTGGTTGCTATAAAATAGGAAACATGATACATACCCTCGCTGACAAAAGCTAATTTTTAAACTTTGCAAAGCAAAGTTCATGAAATGTCTTATGTTGTCATAGAGCTGTGGAGAAATACAGCAGGAACGAAGCTCTTTGGCACAAGAACCCATATTTACACAAATCTGAACTGAATCCATTTTATTTCTCCATTCACATGTTCCAATACATTTAAGGTCATATAGAATATAAGTAGGAGTAGGCTATTCAGCCTCTTGTGCTTGCTCCACCATTCTATTTAAGCAATATTTTCCTACAGGGATCGCCGTGTTGGAGCTGCGGAGTGTTGGGCCTGCCGACTTTAACACCGTGGAGCTGTGGTCTGCGAAGCTTCCAGCTGCGGGCAGCGCTGACTTCAACATCATGGAGGCCTGGGATCTTTCGCCGAGGATCGCCAGTGTTGGAGGAGTTCCGCCCAGCTCAGCCTGTGGACTTCAGAAGCCGCGGTCTCCGGTAGGAAGCAGCCGATTCAAAAATTTCAAGTCGCTGAGAGTGTTCTTCCATTCCGACGCCGGAGCTCCCGGCGAGAGGGCCTGAAACATCGGGCCGCCGTTGCAGCGACTGCAGGGGCCTCAATGGGCCCCGACTACGTGAACAAGAGGAAGATGATTGAACTTTGTTGCCTTCCCTCACAGTGGGAAACGTTGATTCCGCTGTGGGGGGATGTTTTTATGTTTTATGTTAAATTCTATAGTGTTGTGTTTATCTTATTTGTGTGCTGCATGGTAACTTCAAATTTCACTGCACCAATTGCTGTATCTGACAATAAATGTCCTTTATCCGTTATCCCACTCTGATGTCATATCCCGTTAAAATCCAAAAATCTCTCAAACGGTCTCATTATTGTACTACTATCAACCTGGTGCCAAAGAAAAGTAAAGTACCATGTGTTAATGACTACCGTCCAGGGTGGGAGATTGCAACCTTCACATTGTCCGCTCTGTTTCGACGAATGTGATCAACCCAGCGTGCACAATCAAATAAGACCAAATGGAACAAGTTGTCCTACAATTTTAGGCTGTGCACGCGCTACGTAAGAAGAAGACTACCGTCCAAGGGCTTTGACATCCAATCACAATAATAATACTTTATTAGCTAAGTATGTTTTGCAACATACGAGGAATTTCATTTGTCAAGTCAGTCATACAAATAAAAAGCAACGGAACACACAAAATACATTTTAACATAAACATCCACCACAGTGAGTCCTCCATATTCCTCACTGTGATGGAAGGCGAAAAAAAGTTCAGATCTCTTCCCTTCTATGCTCTCCCGTGGTCGGGGGCCTCGAGCCCTCTGTTGACGGGACGATCTTGACTACCGTAGCCCGCGAGTTGAGTATAGGAACAAAGAGGTTCTTCTGCAGTTGTGCAGGGCTCTAGTGAGACCACACCTGGAGTGTTGTGTGCAGTTTTTGTCTCCAAATTTGAGGAAGGACATTCTTGCTATTGAAGGAGTGCAGCGTAGGTTCACAAGGTTAATTCCCGGGAAGGCTGAGAGAAGGCTGAGAGAATGGAGCGGCTGGTCTTGTATACTCTGGAATTTAGAAGGATGAGAGGGGATCTTATTGGAACATATAAGATTATTAAGATTTTGGACACGCTAGAGGCAGGAAACATCTTCCCGATGTTGGGGGAGTCCAGATCCAGGGGCCACAGTTTAAGAATAAGGGGTAAATTATTTAGAACGGAGATGAGGAAACACTTTTTCTCACAGAAAGTTGTGAGTCTGTGGAATTCTCTGCCTCAGAGGGTGGTGGAGGCAGGTTCTCTGGAAACTTTCAAAAGAGAGCTAGATAGGGCTCTTGAAGATAGCGGAGTCATCGGGGCGATCAGCTCCTGCATCGGGGGGGGTGTTGGCTTCCCCCCTCGCCAGCAATCAGACCGCGGGTCGGGGCTGGTCGAGCCCCGGCGTTGTTGGAGCTCCCGACTAACCTCTCCCGAGACTGCGAGCTCTTGATGGTAAGTCCGCAGGCTGTGGTTGGAGCGATCCCAGGCAAAGGATCAGCTCTGATGTTAAGTCCACACCCCGCGATGGGGCTCGTCAGTCCGAGGAGGCCTCCAGCTCCATCGATGGTAGGCCGCAGAGCGACCGGAGACGCGATCTTGAAAACAATCACATCTCCGGCAAGGTAAGAAACCAAAAAAAAAGTTTCCCCTGATCCCCTACCCCTCCCCCCACATAAAACAAACCAGAGAACATTTACACACACTTTTAACACACACTAAAACAAATTTTAAAGACGAAAAAACAGACAGACTGTTGGCGGGGACCATTAACTCCAGCCTTCCAGCCAGCCTTGATCCACTGCAGTTTGCTTACCATCACTACAGATGCCATCTCCCTCACATTGAACCCATCTCTGGAACACCTAGACAATTAGCCTTCTACATTATACATCTATTTCTAAATTTTAGCTCTGCCTTCAACACCATTATCTCATTCAAGCTTATCTCCAAACTATAGGACCTACTGTAGGAATCAACTACCCCTCTGGCACTTGATCCTCAATTTCTGATCCACAGACCTCAACCAGTGTGGTTAAACCCCTGTCTCACGGTGCGAGTTGGCCCACGAGTGACCCCGAGTTTTCACTCGTGGCGATCACGTACAATCAACGTAGCGGGAACGTCGGAACTCGCGCTAGCAACTTAGCGACTCATGGCGCTAACAGCAGGTACCCGTGAAACATGTTAACTCGTGAAAAAAATCAAACATGTTTGATGTTTTCCACAAGTCAAATTTACTGTTCAAGTTAAAAATGGCAACATTTAAACTCGTTGTAATAACGTAGTGGCCCATGTGTTTACCTTAGTGACTCGTGAGTCTACCGTGGGAACTCTTTAACTCAGCGGGCAGGCAGCATCTCTGGAGAGAAGGAATGGGTGACGGGATGACGTTTCCAAATTTCTGCCACGTCTTTGTGCTCCATCTCAGATGGTAAAGCTGCAACTTTAAACTGACATATGACATTCTTAATGGCCCTGTCTCACGGTGCGAGTTGACCCACGAGGTACCCCGAGTGACAGACTCGTGGTTGTGCACGAGACTTCAAGTTTATGATCAAGTGTGTAACCGAGTTCCCACGGGTATGTCATTTCTGCGATGCTCCAACTTCCTCTCCCGAGTTACCAAGTTCCTCTCCCGTTACTCTTGAGCCAACCGTGAATGAAGGTATGTTTTAATAAAGCAACAATGTTAAAATACATCTCCATCCTGTGGCTTTGAGTTACAGCATGGCCGCAGCTATTGATATGACCTACAAAGGGAAAATGCGCATCCTCCAGTAACCAATAACGTGGTAAGTGCATTTCTTGTTGTTTTATGTTTTTAAATACTGTCTTTCCCGGGGTGGGGGGAGAGCTCAGTTCATAGTATTTGTGGAGTCTGGCGTTGTGAAGGAGGGGATTGGGGTCAGTAACCCACTTGCCACGCTCCGGTCTGAGTGCAGGTAGATGGGACTAGGTGAGTAGTGTTCAGCACGGAGTAAAAGGGCAGTGATGGCCTGTTTCCGTGCTGTCATTGCTTATATGGTTTTATTGTGGCCGGGGAGTGAATTAGCTTGGGTGGCAGCCGCAGCGCTCCGGGCACAGACAGCAGAACTGGCCGCCACTTCCGAGGAAGGAAGCAGCTCGGGTGACTGACTTTGAGCGGCCGCCGGACCCGACAGCAGACACACACACACACACACACACACACACACACACACACACACACACACATACACACACACATACACACACACACACACACACACACAGAGAGAGAGATACACACAGACAGCAGGACTGGCCGCCACTTCAGAGGAAGGAAGCAGCTCGGGTGACTGACTTTGAGCGGGCCGCCGGGACCCGACAGCAGACACACATACAGATACACACAGATAGACAGAGGAGAGAGAGACACACACACACACACATACACACACACACACACACACAGAGAGATACACACAGACAGCAGCTGGCCACCACTTCAGAGGAAGGAAGCAGCTCGGGTGACTGACTTTGAGCGGCCGCCGGGACCCGACAGCAGACACACATACAGATACACACAGATAGACAGAGAGGGAGAGAGAGACACACACACACACACATACACACACACACACACACAGAGAGAGAGAGAGATACACACAGACAGCAGCTGGCCACCACTTCAGAGGAAGGAAGCAGCTCGGGTGACTGACTTTGAGCGGCCGCCGGGACCCGACAGCAGACACACAGATACACACACACAGATACACACACACACACACACACACACACACACACACACACACACACACACACACACACACACACACACAGATACACACAGACAGCAGGACTGGCCGCCACTTCAGAGGAAGGAAGCAGCTCGGGTGACTGACTTTGAGAGGCCGCCGGGACCCGACAGCAGACACACACACACACAGATATACACAGAGAGGCAGACACACACGCACACACACAGAGAGAGAGAGAGAGAGAGAGAGAGAGAGAGAGAGATACACACAGACAGCAGGACTGGCCGCCACTTCAGAGGAAGGAAGCAGCTCGGGTGACTGACTTTGAGCGGCCGCCGGGACCCGACAGCAGACACACACACAGATACACACAGATACACACAGGTACACACAGATACACACACACACACACACACACACACACACACACACAGACACACACACAGACACACACACAGACACACACACACACACACACACACACACACACACACACACACACACACACACACACACACACACACACACACACATACATATGTGGCGTTTCTGCTCGGGACCCTTCTTCAGACAATCCAATGTCCCATAATATATTCTTTAAATATTAAGTTTTCTGTTGAAAGTGTGGTGCCGTGGTTACGGGTGGTCGGAAGGAAGATGATGAGGTCTGGTACAAGTTGACTTTGTTTTCAGTAATAAGGCCTCTGTGTTGGCCGATGGTCTGGTTGATCGAGCGTTCATACAGTTGCGAGCGAGCGAGGTCCATATATAGGAGCAAGGAACGCGAAGCCTCTGAGGGTTCATTGTTCCCCTGGTTTGGATTGCTCCCAGGAGAGCGGGCACAAAGACAAATTTAGGCATTTTTCTGTGGAAGGGGGAGGGCAGTATAGAATCGAAAGCATTGTAACAGCAGCACTCTCCCCAACACGAAACACAGCGCAGCGTAAACAATTAAACAGCTTCACTTTTAAAAGCAAAGACACACGTTAAATTACATGGCCCCAAGAAATCGCCTCTCAATTGCTTCGGGGTTGGAATTGAAATATATATAATATATATAATATGTATATACATATTATACTACTTTGGTTCAGTCCCTTTCAGATTATAAAAAAGTTCCCACGATAGACTCACGAGACACTAAGGTAAACGCACGGGCCATTACGTTACTGCAACGAGTTTAAATGTTTCCATTTTTAACTTGAACAGTTAATTTGACTCGTGGAAAAAATCAAACATGTTTGATTTTTTTCACGAGTTAACAAGTTTCCCGAGTACCTGCCGTTAGCGCCACGAGTGGACAAGTTGAACGCGCGAGTTCCGACGTTGCCGCTACGTTCATCGTACGTGACCACCACGAGTGAAAACTCGGGGTCACTCGTGGGCCAACTCGCACTGTGAGACAGGGGTTTAACTCTTCACATTTTACAGGATTGGATGTGAAATCAGTGATATTCTCGGCCATTCTCCGTCACATATTGAGAGAGGGACGGGGAATGGGGAACAAAGGTGGATGTCTAAAGGATGTAACTCCAGGGCAGTGCCCCACACACTGACCCTTGACTGAAGCCCAAGGACTGCTCAGAACAGACAAATCCGCCCTCTTTAACCTGACTCCCCTCCTCGTCCATTCTGCTGGAGCCCTTCCACAAATCCCACCGGGAACAGTTGGGCATCCCAGTTGAAAGGTGCAGCAGTACAGAATGGTGTACAGGGCATTTGGTGCCATCTCTCTGACACACACACATAGAGGTCATCTTCTTGGGCCGCGCTTTGTCAGGGACCTCCCCCTCGACCTTCCTGCCATGAGGCCAGCTTACAGGATCTAAGGCACATGTATATGTCTCCACTCTAAGGTGGCGACCCTCAGAGAAGTCCCACCCTCACAAACAACAACACAATAAGTAATGTAAATATACTAGTCTCTTATGTGGGACCTTGTCAAAAGCCTTCTGGAAGTCCAGATACACCACATCCACTTGTTCTCCCTTAACCACGCTACTAGTTACATCCTCGGAAAATCCCACAAGGTTCGTCAGACATGATTTACCTTTCGTAAATCCATGCTGACTTTGTCCAATGATTTCACCACTTTCCAAATGTGCTGCTATCCCATCTTTAATAACTGACTCTAGCAGTTTCCCCACTACCGATGTTAGACTAACTGGTCTGTAATTCCCCATTTTCTCTCTCCCTCCCTTCTTAAAAAGAGGGGTTACATTTGCTACCCGCCAATCCTCAGGAACTACTCCAGAATCTAAAGAGTTTTGAAAGATTATCACTAATGCATCCACTATTTCCGGAGCTACTTCCTTAAGCACTCTGGGATGCAGCCTATCCGGCCCTGGGGATTTATCGGCCTTTAATCCATTCAATTTACCGAACACCACTTCCCGACTAACCTGGATTTCACTCAATTCCTCCTTTGACCCGCGGTCCCCTGCTATTTCCGGTAGATTATTTATGTCTTCCTTAGTGAAGACGGAACCAAAGTAGTTATTCAATTGGTCCGCCATATCCTTGTTCCCCATGATCAACTCACCTGTTTCTGACTGCAAGGGACCTACATTTATTTTAACTAATCTCTTTCTCTTCACATATCTATAAAAACTTTTACAGTCAGTTTTTATGTTCCCTGCCAGTTTTCTTTCATAATCTATTTTTCCTTTCCTAATTAAGCCCTTTGTCCTCCTCTGCTCGTCTCTGAATTTCTCCCAGTTCTCTGGTATGCTGCTTTTTCTGGGTACTTTGTATGCATCATCCTTTGCTTTGATACTATCCCTGATTTCCCTTGTTATCCACGTATGCACTATCTTCCCCGATTTATTCTTTTGCCAAACTGGGATGAACAATTTTTGTAGTTCATCCATGCAGTCTTTAAATGTCATCCATTGTATATCCACCGTCAACCCTTTTAGAATTAATTGCCAGTCAATCTTGGCCAATTCACGTCTCATACCCTCAAAGTTACCTTTCTTTAAGTTCAGAACCATTGTTTCTGAATTAACAATGTCACTCTCCATCCTAATGAAGAACTCAACCATATTATGCAGAGGAGTTATGCAGATGGTTTGTACCCACTACCCGTCCCTGCTCACCCACCCACCCACCAAGCCCGCCAGCCGGACCCCTCCTCGTTACAGCGGCGGAAGCGACATTTCCAAGAGAATGGGGCAGAGAGCTGGGGCAGCGCTGGGATGGGAGCAGGGCAGATGAGGCGCACCAAAGGAATAAACAAGTTGATGGCTGCAAGGGGCAGGCAGCAGTGGTCTTGTGCCCCAGCGAGGTAGACCGCTCTTCCCCCTGCTAATGCACACACAGAAAGAGAGAGATGAGAGCAGAGAATGATCCCAGCCTAGGTCTGGCACTGGACGGTGCGCATTTTACCTTTGTAGGTCATATCAATAGACGCGGCCGCGCTGAATTCTATTTTTAACTCAAAGCCGCAGGATGGAGCTGTCTTCTTTTTATACTGTTGCTTCGCCGCCACCTCCTCCTTGCTGCACAATGGCAGCGAGTGTGGGGCCGAGATCCTGCCTAATTTTTTTAAGTTCTGAAATTGAATAACTATCAATACTGTCCAGCTCCTCTACCTTGTGGGTCAACTCGCACCGTGAGACAGGCCCATTAGGTGGCCACACCTCCTCTGCAATAATTTTGACTTGCATGAATGAGTTCTCAGTCCCTCATACTCCCGATACTCTCACAACTGTACAACCAAATTTGGTTCTAATTCTATCTACAAGTTTGCAGATGACACCACAATGGTAGGCTGAATCACGAACAATTATGAGATGGAGTACAGGAAATAGGTAGAGAATTTAGTGACATGGTGTCAGGCCAAGATCTCCTCATGTCAGGCTTGCTGAATTTCTTCACTCTCTTCAGAAAGAACAGGCGTTGGTGTGCCTTCTCAGCTGCCGCATCCATGCCGTTGGTCCACGACATATCGTGGGTAATATTAATGCTAAGGAACGTGAAGTTCTCAACTATTTTCACTTCAGCCCCATTGATGTGGATTTTGGCATATATTTCACCATGCTTCCTCACGTTAGTAACGAGCTTCTTCATCTTACTGACATGAGGAGAGGTTGTCCTGACACCATGTCACTAAGTGGTTCTTACAAACCTCTACAAATGCACCATAGAAAGCATGCTGTTGGATTGCATCACAGCTTGATATGGGAACAGCTATGCTTTAAGAACACAATAAATCAAAGAGAGTTGCAGGTGTATCCCATTCCATTACACAGACCAAACATCCCACCATTGACTCCATCTACATGCTCCACCAGACTTCTTTCCCTCTGTTACTAGGCTTCCGAATAGTTCTTCCATAGCTAGGGTACTGTTTGATTTACCTCTACCACATTGGGGACATTAGACTTTGGAACTAATGCTGAGAAGTATATTCTGCGCTCTGGGTATTCCCGTTTGCTTTATTGTACTTGAGGTTGAACTAATTTTATCTGTGTATAGTATAACTGATCTGTTTGGATTGCATGCAAAACAAAGCTTTTCACTGTAATTCAGTACATGTGACATAAATAAACCTGAACCTTTAGCAACTGATTTTTAGTCTTCATGGGCAGAGAATTAAAAATACTCATTAACCATTGGGTAAAGCACTTTCTTCACCTCTCATTTGTGAATGATTGACCTCTTATTGTGGGACTGTTGGTCCTAATTCTAGACTCCTCAGCCAGGGAAAATATCATTCTCATATCTAGCCTGTCAAATATTCTTTTAATGTTACAATTAAATCGCCTCCTATTCTTCTCAACCCTGGAAAATACAAACTTAGTCTTAATCCCTCAGCATGCAACAACCCCACCCAAGGAATCAATCCAGTGAACCTTGCATTCCATCTGTCACATGTGCTGTATATCCAAAGGTGAGGTAAGCCAATATATCCAGAATGGCAAAGGTCAACAAACCATCTGATTCCCAATCGTCTACCTGCAAGTCAACTGAGTAACATTAAGTTGTTGCAAAATCCTGTTCTACTGTGGAACTTAATTCAGAAGTACAGTCTAAAATGCATATATTTTTATATCATGTGTTTAAGTGCAGTCAGTCAAGGGCAAACATTGATTGTCAAATTAAACTGGACAAACTACTAGCGGATTATTGTTTCCATTTTAATATACAAAGGAAATAACCAGGGTAAGGTTAGATGTTAAAATGTTAGAACAAGAGAAATTGAGCTGGCAGTCTTGCTCGAGACTGACTTTGAGCCCCATCGCGGGACTGTGGATTTACCATCGGAGCCTGCGATTCCTTTCCTGGGATCGACACTCCAACCTGCGGATTTCACCATCAAGGAGCTCGCAATCTCGGGTAGAGACTGATGTCAGGAAGCTCCAAGCCGCAGGAGGTTCGACCAGCCCCGACTCGGGAGTCCGATCGCCCGGTGCTGGAAGCTGAGATTCCCCCCCCCCCCGATGTAGGAGCTTGATCGCCCCGATGCAAAGGGCTCGACCGCCGGTTGCGGGAGCCAAGATCGCCCTGACAACGATCAAGTGCCCGACCGTGGGAGAACAAAGAAGGGAAGAAGTTTGAACTTTTTTTTGCTTTACATCACAGTGAGGAATGTGGGGGAGTCTCTGTGGTGGATGTTCATGTTCAAAATGTATTTGGGTGTCTTGATGCTCTTTATTGGTATGACTGTTTGAACTTGAATGTAATAAACTCACCTTGAAAACTTGAAATCTTGAAATAAAAATCTAGTACATTCTACATGCTTACATGTGCCTGTAAATCACCATACAACACACTTTTTTGCAGTGAGGAATCTTTGATTCAAAGGAAATTGATGTTATACAATCCAGCAGCACAGCAGATAATATATGCGGCAGCACAGCAAAATTGGTTCTCTGACTTTCATTAGAGAAATTAACAAAATGAATTGGAACTGTTACTAATTCTACTAACACCAGGTAATTTACTGGAGCTCATCAGTCAACTGGCTCAAAAGATTATACCCTCTGCTTAATAATTATAGAGCACGCGAAGATTTTAGAAATACAAACCTTCCGTGTGAAACTGCACAAGGTAACAGAAGTAGTAAAGGGAGCAAAAAGTCCCCTGAAGCATTGTTCCAGTGAGATGAAGTGTAAGTAAAAACAAGCAGTTAGTTTTGTGAAAAGGTTTTGTTTAAACATTGTGCAATTCTGTGTTTAAAATGTTTGAGTCGTGGTGTGAAGCTGGGGATATCATTTCTGCAGTGGCCCCCTTGTTTGAGCACTATCATTTATATGAGAGCCTTTAACAATGAAGACGTTGGTAAGCCATGAATTGAATGAGCGTGCCCCAACAGACATGCCAAGAATCTGAAAATTGGTACTTGAAAGGCCAAGCTGTGAGAAATGGATGCACATTTTGGTCTGCGGTAAAAGATAAAATTAAATCAACTTGTTTGACAAGGGCAAGTGGTATTATTTGCATTAGCATATTAATGCCTTCTTTCCTAAAGGTTCAGTAAATTTAAGTCCCTTTGACTGTCTTGCTGTGACTGTACAGTCTTTGGAATGCAAGATTCAACAATTAACATCAAAGCACTCTTGCAGTTGGCCAGAGAGATAATTGACCTATTTTTTTTCTTTCTGACTATCTGTGAAGCAATGTTTTGTCCTCCGTGCATATTCAGCACATAAAGCCAGCTGCAGAAATATATTAACAATGGAAAATATTAAATAATCCAAGGCAAATGTAGGGAGTTTATAAAAATTTACGTAATCTTGTCTTTCGGTCTATCCTTGGGTCTCCATATTTAGACTTTTGTATTTTGAGTGCTTTTTTAAAGTGAAGTCCTGCTCCAGTGTTTCCCTTTGTAGGTCAGAAATTACCATAATCTTCTTAGTAGGAATCGTGTGGCTGCAAAACTGCCTCAGTTGAAATCCCTGCTATTGATTGTAGTCTCTCGTCCACAGAGACTGCACCTGCAAACCCAAGCCAGGCACTTTCTGGAGTTTAGGAGCTTTTTACATATACGTTGCTAATTGATTCATCTGGATTATTTATCTAAAAGAACCTGATAGTTTGTGCCATTAAATTTACATTTGACTTTTTAACATTATGTAACTGTCCCAAAGCTTACCATTTCCTCCATTTATTGGCCTGAGGTATCGGCCTTACACTAAGGATCTGTGCAGAGTGAAAGGACTCTCACACTGAATCTTCAATCGTCTCCAGATCTCTAAACAACACAGAACAGGATTGACCATAATACATTTGATGAGACTCAGTATATCACAACACCAAATAGTAGGAGTTTGGCTACAGGGCAAAACTATAGCCTAGATCTAATACATGGGATGGATTTCATGGAGCCATGTCCCCGCAGAACATCGAGATCACTGGATTCACTGCACTCCCTCTGTGTCCTCACCAGTGCAGGCAGCATGTCCATCTAGTTTTTTCAGCGACCTCACATTCCCCACTGTGATGGAAAGCAAATAACTTATACCTTCTTTCTTCCTTTCTCACGCGGTCAGGGCAATCAAAACGTCCGCAGTCGGAGCGATCAAAGCTCCTGCAGTCGGCGATCGAAGCTCCCGCATCAGGGCGATCGAAGCTCCCGCATCGGGGCGATCGAAGCTCCCACGATCAGGGCGATTGAAGCTCCCGCTTCGGGGCGGTCAAAGCTCCTGCGGTTGGAGCTCCCGCAGTCGATACTTAACAAAGGGGCCTCCAGCTCCACGACGTTAAAGCCGCAGGCCAGACGGAGATACGATGGAAAAGTCGCATCTCCATCAAGGAAAGAGATAAAGAAAGGTTTCCACCAACCCCCACCCACCCACACATAATACAAAAACTATAGGTACACTAAACACATACAAGTAAACACAGACCAAAACAGCAAAAGAAGAAAAAGACGAGACAAGGCTGTTGGTGCCATGTACAGCGCCACCTGGTGGCCCTGGGCCTCAAGAATTTCTTCCAATCGTCTTTTTTTTCCTCCTTTATGGCTCTAAACACAACAGCCCACTTTGAGCAGGTTTCTGCAATTCTGCCCTAATTAGTCTTCATTTTAATTTAATGAAGCTTCTGTGATGTATCTAGTGACATTTTTGCAGTTTTATGTGCTATGTAAATGGAAGCTGTTTGATCAAAGATGTGAAGTGCGGTTACGGAGGACTAAAAGCAAAAGATTGCAGATGCTGGAAATCTGAAATAAAAACATATGCTGGAAATACTCAATAGATCAGACAGCATTTGCACACTAAGAGAAAGAGTTAACATAGCTGATCTGAAATGTTGATTCCATTTTTCTCTCCACAGATATTGAATGGCATGTTGAGTGTTTCCAGATTTTTATTCCTTTTCCAAAAGGGATCACAAAGTCACTTAATGATTTGCAGTACTGGACGGGAAACTGTTGCCTTGTTGTTGCAGTTTATCCGTCTTATACGTCGGCCCCGTGAAGGGGTGAGTTTGTGTTCCTGGAAAATTTTCCGTTACACAAAAATCAAGTCGCTTGTGCGTGCAGTAAAAAATTCTGTGAGAACAAATTTTATTCCTTTTTTCAAATTTTAGGTCGTGATTTGTGAATTTGGTAAGAGTGTTTTTCTGTTACCCAGACAGCAGGGGTCATCTCTATTGACACCGAAGAAGACCATTTGGCCCATGCCTTTGAAAGAAAAAAATATCCAGATGCGTTCCTAATGGTCTGGTGCCCACCATTCCCATCCAGATTAAGGAAACCAATTCAACATATTATACTAAGGTAGATTAAAATGCTGGAGATACTCAGCGGGTAAGGCAGCATCTATGGAGCAAAGGAATAGGTGTTGTTTCGGATCGGGAGCCGAGATTCCTGTTTGGGTTACAGCTTCATTTCTTCACGCAAAAAAGGTAGTCTAATAAACGTGTTCAACCCTGGAAACATCTTTGCTATAATAGGGTAGAAAAGTAGAAGTTCCGTTCATTAATGATGAACATGAAGTATTGAAACAGGGATTCAGAATGAAAGGGTTCAGTCTTACTCTCGTGAACTGCTGAACACTGTGGAGAGCTGAGGTTCCTTGCAGCCGAGCCAGAGCTGCAGGGTGTTCACTGATTTGCAGCTTGGAATGGGGAGGCGATCACGCCAGTACGCCCGTCAGTGGAGATAAGCACTTCTCAATCTCTGTAAGGACACGATAAGAAAAATAGCACATTATCATCAAAAAAAGATAAATTGTTAAAAGTCAGTTTGAGGAGATAGCAGAACATAATGCTGTTTGAACTGCAGGACTTCAAACATACTTTGCTCACAATGTATATGAATGAATTTGCTCTAATTCTTTTGCATTATGCATCAGGTTGTAGATAAACTTTAATCACACACTGCGTAGCTGCAGGACATACAAATTTATGCAGAAAGCAAGAAATTTTACTGCATTGAATACCAACGTGTCTCTTTAGTTGATTAAAGAAGGAAGAAGCAGTTGACTGGGTATTTCACTCAGGTTTTTTGGTTGTATGCTTGGCTCACTGAAGAATTTATTTGTTCCGTTTCAGGACATATAACTAGAAAACACTCTTGACTCTCTTGACTCTTAATGAGAACAGTCTCGTTTCCAAAGGTAGAAGAGTACGGATTTGAGCCTCAATCCAGAGTCCGGAGCACATAAGGCACCGGACCTTTGGTGCTTCACTGCTTGAGGTCCCATTGATTGGAAACAAGAAGTAGCAGTTTGAGGGTACACAAAATGCTGGAGAAACTCAGCGGGTGCAGCAGCATCTATGGAGCGAAGGAGATAGGTAACGTTTCGGGCCGAAACCCTTCTTCAGACTGATGGGGGGAGGCAGGGGAAAGAAAGGAAGAGGAGGAGCCTGAGGGCTGAGGAAGAGGTGGGAAGGGGAGGAGACAGCAAGGGTCAACAGAATTGAGAGAATTCAATGTTCATGCCAAGAGGATGTAGACTCCCCAAGCGGAATATGAGGTGCTGTTCCTCCAATTTGCAGTGTTGTTCACTCTGGCCGTGGAGGAGACCCAGTACAGAGAGGTCGGATACAGAATGGGAGGGGGAGTTGAAGTGCTGAGTGGAACACCTCATCCTGGGAGCAGATGCGGCGTAGACGGAGGAATTGGGAATAGGGGATGGAGTCCTTACAGGAAGCAAGGTGGGAGGAAGAGTAGCCCAGGTAGCCGTGGGAGTCAGTGGGTTTATAATGGATGTTGGTCAGGAGTGTATCCCCTGCGATGAAGATGGTGAGGTCAAGGAATGGTAGGAAAGTGTCGGAAATGGTCCAGGTGTATTTGAGTGCCGGATGGAAGTTGGTGGTGAATCGGATGAAGTCAGTCAGTTGTGTGTGGGTACAGGAGGTGACACCAAAGCAGTTCGTCTACGCCGCAACTGCTCCCAGGATGAGGTGTTCCATACCAGGGCATCACAAATGTCCTCATTCTTCAGAGAATGGGGATTCCCCTCCCCCACTATAGTTGAGGGTATCCTCCATACCCCGCAACACTGCCCTCTCTCCCCATTCCCCCACTCACAACAAGGGCAGAGTCCCCTTGGTCCTCACCTTTCACCCCACCAGCCAGCACATACAACACATAGTCCTCTGCCAGTTTCGCCACCTCCAACGTGACCCCACCACTCGCCACATCTTCCCATCTCCCCCCCTGTCTGCCTTCTACAAAGACCGCTCTCTCCACAACTCCCTTGTCAATTCTTCCCTTCCCTCCCGCTCCACCCCTTCCCCGGGCACTTTCCCTTGCAACCGCAAGAGATGCTACACTTGTCCCTTTACCTCCTCCCTCCACTCCTTTCAAGGACCCAAGCAGTCCTTCCAGGTCCGACAGATGTTCATCTGCACCTCCTCCAACCTCATCTATTGCATCCGCTGCTCTAGATGCCAGCTGATCTATATCGGTGAGACCAAGCGGAGGTTTGGCGATCGCTTCGCCGAACACCTCCGCTCGGTCCGCAATAACCAACCCGACCTCCCGGTCGCTCAGCACTTCAACTCCCCCTCCCATTCCACATCCGACCTCTCGGTCCTGGGTCTCCTCCACGGCCAGAGGGAGCAACACCGCAAACAGCACCTCATATTCTGCTTGGGGAGTCTGCATCCTCTTGGCATGAACATTGAATTCTCTCAATTCTGTTGACCCTTGCTATCTCCTCCCATTCCCACCTCTCCCTCAGCCCTCGGGCTCCTCCTCCTCCTTTTCCTTTCTTTCCCCCGCTTCCCCCCTTCAGTCTGAAGAAGGGTTTCAGCCCGAAATGTTACCTATCTCCTTCGCTCCATAGATACTGCTGCACATGCTGAGTTTCTCCAGCATTTTGTGTACCCTCGACTTTCCAGCATCTGCAGTTCCTTCTTTAACAAGTAGCAGTTTGAATTCATTTTGATGAGATGGTGAAAATGTTTTAGAAAAAGCAGAGGTATGATGATCCATGTTTAAGGGTAGGTGTGAATTATCCACCGGCAAGATGCAAGAGAAATTGCACTTGGGGTATGAATCTGGGGTACAAATAAGGAACTGGCCAACATACTGGCAGCATGGTCTTCATCAGGGTAGTTGTTTCAATAGGAAACTAGTAGCTACACACTGTCTCCTTGCTGGTGGCCATCTTATATTCCCCCTCAATGGAGTCCTCAATTAAACAATATTGAATGAATACTCTCAATAACAGATTGAATTGATCCTTCAGAATCTTTTACCTCATCCTCACAAGGAACCTTGTCAGCTGTTTATGGTAAACTCCCCAATGTTTCACATGTCTCTGATCCTACTGCCAGCAGATATATTGCCTTCCCCTCCTCACATATATTCCAGTGTACACAAAAGGCTGGAGAAACTCAGCGGGTGCAGCAGCATCTAAGGAGCGAAGGAGATAGGCGACGTTTCGGGTCGAGACCCTTCTTCAGACAGTGTTTGTGTACTCCATCCACAGGCTCAATGTTGCAGGGAGTCTATGGGCCATAAGAAAACTTTGTCATTGATCCAGTTGGAGATACCCAACTTCAGAATGTCCATAAAGTGCAATAAACACATATATATATATATCAAGGAAATGTGTTTCAGAACTTCAGAAAGAGAACACTGACTCCATAAGATAAGTGATGAGCAGAATTAAGGCCAGGCCATTTCATTCAAAAAATGAATGAGCAATAAAAGGTCAATCCCTCGGCAATCTCAAATCTGCCGTATGGCATTGCCCCAGAACAGGAGTTCTGTAGATGGAAGATACAGCGGAGGCAGAGTCCATGGTCCGTGCCTCAAAAGGAAAAGCAATGGATAGATCCATAGCAAAGACTAATAAGGAGAAGAAAAAAAGTATGATTGAAGAATTGTAAGAGGAGGAAAATTTGAATGCATAATGACATGAACGCAAAGGCAAGATTATGAAGAGTGCTTAGGGGAACCATAGTAGAAACCGTTCCCATGAGTTCTTGGTATTTAGTCGCATGTCAAATGCATTGTATGCTTGCATTTATTTCAGCTGGAATTAGAATGATTACACATGCCTGTTAAGTGTGAGTTGAGTACCAAATGTAGCATGTTCAAAGTTATGAACATAATTACTTTAACACACTAAATGTAAAGTTACGGACAGCTTGTGACAAAGAATTTTGAAAATGACCAAGCGAAGGCATAAATTTGTGTTTCATTAAATTCATAACCATGTCTCCATATTTCTATATAATTATATAATTTCACTTACTATGCCTTCCATAATGTTTCGGACAAAGAACCATCATTTATTTATTTGCCTCCGTACTCCACTATTTGAGATTTGTAAAACAAAAAATCACATGTGGTTAAAGTGCACATTGTCAGATTTTAATAAAGGCCATTTGTTTCCATTTTGGTTTCACCATGTATAAATTACAGCAGTGTTTATACATAGTCTCCCCCATTTCAGGGCGCCATAATGTTTGGGACACAGCAATGTCATGTAAATGAAAATAGTCATGTTTAGTATTTTGTTGCATATCCTTTGCATACAATGAGTGCTTGAAGTCTGTGAATCATGGACATCACCATTTCCTGGGTGTCTTCTCTGGTGATGCTCTGCCAGGCCTGTTTTGCAGCTTATGCTTGTTTTGGGGGCTAGTCCCCTTCAGTTTTTTATTCAACAATAAAAGGCATGCTCAATTGGGTTCAGATCAGGTGATTGACTTGGCCACTCAAGAATTGACAATTTTTTATCTTTGAAAAACTCCTTTGTTGCTTTAGCAGTATGTTTGGGATGTCTTGCTGTAGAATGAACCGCCAGCCAATTAGTTTTGAGGCATTTGTTTGAACAAGCAGACAGGATGTGTCTATACACTTCAGAATTCATTATGCTACTACCATCAGCAGTTGTATCATCAATGAAGATAAGTGAGTCAGTACTTTCAGCAGCCATATATGCCCAGGCCATAACACCCCCACCACTGTGTTTCACAGATGATGTGGTTTGCTTTGGATCTTGGGCAGTTCCTTCTCTCCTCCATACTTTAGACAATACAGACAATGGACAATAGGTGCAGGAGTAGGCCATTTGGCCCTTTGAGCCAGCACCGCCATTCAATGTGATCATGGCTGATCATCCACAATCAGTTCCCGTTCCTGCTTTCTCCCCATATCCCTTGACTCTTCTATCTTTAAGAGCTCTATCTAACTCTCTCTTGAAAGCATCTAGAGAACCGACCTCCACCGCCCTCTGAGGCAGAGGATTCCAGACTCACAAAAAGTATTTCCTCATCTCCGTTCTAAATGCCTTACCACTTATTCTTAAACTGTGGCACCTGGTTCTGGACTCTCCCAACATCAGGAACATGTTTCCTGCCTCTAGCGTGTCCAAACCCTTAATAATCTTGTATGTTTCAATAAGATTGCCTCTCATCCTTCTAAATATACAAGCCCAGCCGCTCCATTCTATTAACATATGACAGTCCCGCCATCCCGGGAATTAACCTTGTGAACCTACGCTGCACTCCCTCAATAGTAAGAATGTCCTTCCTCAAATTTGGAGACCAAAACTGCACACAGTACTCAAGGTGTGGTCTCACTAACGCCCTGCACAACTGCAGAAGGACCTCTTTGCTCCTATACTCAACTCCTCTTGTTATGAAGGCCAACTTTCTTCAGTGCCTGCTGTACCTGCATGCTTACTTTCAGTAACTGACGAACAAGGATCCCCAGATCCTGTTGTACTTCTTCTTTTCCCAACTTGACACCATTTAGATAATAATCTGCCTTCCTGTTTTTTGGGTTTTTTTTTTAATATTTATTTTATTGGAAGCAATTATTCAAAAAACTTGACAATGTTACAGCTTTGTGAACAGCTACGATTTTAACATTTTCAAAAAAGAACATTAAATTAAAAAGAGAAGAAGGAGGAGAGAGAAAAAAGAGAGAAAGTGGAAAAGAGAGGAGATATATCTGTCGACCCACCCATGCGCCTGCTCACCCAACCCTATGATCTGTTTCGAATTTGTGTTCAACCATTATGTTGCTCAAGAAATTCAATTAAAGGAGACCATACTTTTAAAAATTGTTCCGGTTTATCATTCAAGACAAACCTAATTCTCTCTAGATATAGTGTGTCCATCATTTCTGTAATCAACATCATCACTGGAGGGACTGCAGTCTTTTTCTAGAATTTAAGTATGAGTTTTTCTGCTGATAGTACACCGTAATCGAGAAAGCATCGTTGAAAGACCGTAGGTTTGCTACATGCCTCTGACATTAGCAGTATTATCAATTTTGAGTTTGGCTCCAATGGGATTTTCAGTGTTTTGGAGATGATGCGGAATACTTCCGTCCAAAAACTTTCTATTTTTGTACACAGTACAAAACTGTGATTTAAGGTGGCTTCTTGAGACTGACATTTATTGCAAAGAGGGGAAACACTGACGAAAATTTTGCTCAATTTGGTTTTTGAGTAGTGTAGCCTGTGCAGCACTTTGAACTGCATCAGGCAGTGTCTGGCATTTAAGGAGCAATAATGAATGTATTGTAAGCTATTGTCCCATATATCATTGGAGATTTGTTGACCCATCTCATTCTCCCATGCACACCTATAAACCTCAGATGATGGGGTGTTGATGTTTTGCAGGACATTGTAAATGTAGGATATCAACTTCTCTGTATCTGCATGTCTATTCAAACACTCATCGAGTTTGTCTGGACTTGTAGTGGTGTAGTCTTGCCTGTATGTTCTCACATAGTCCCTAACCTGTAGGTAATTGAAAAAATTATTAGTTTTCAGATCATATTTCTCCCGCAACTCTTGGAAGGAGGAAAGAGTCCCTTTCCAAATAAGGTCTCCCACAGTGTTGATTCTCTTGTTCTTCCACTGGGTGAAAACACCATCTAGGTGTAGAGGGTTTAAAAGAGGGCTTTTATTCCAATTAATTCTATATCCTGAAAACTGACCAAATTGAGTTATTAAATTTAATAAATTTGGAATACTAGTTTCTGGCTTTGTAATATATATTAATACATCACCTGCATATAAGGAGATTTTATTCATTGTGTCTTTAGTATTATACCCGTGTATTTCAGGATGAGCTCTGACACTTTCTGCTAGAGGTTCAATTGCTAGAGCGAATAATAATGGGGATAACGGGCTTCCTCGTCTACAACCTCAAGAAAGATTAAAATTAGTTGAAAACATTTGGTTTGTTAGTATTCTAGCTGTTGGGTTAGAATATAAAAGTTTAACCCATGTACAGTACTTCTCTCCCAATTGAAAATTTTCCATCACCGAAAATAAATATGACCATTCTACCTGATCAAAGTTTAGTTTGAATTTGAGTGCAGCTATTCTTGTGGACGGGTCAGCTGCGTTTTCTAAGTCAAATTGTTTTATTTGTTTTTCTAACTCCAGTTGTTCTGACTTATTTCTCTTATTCTGCGATGCTTGGTAAGAAATGATGCAGCCTCTGAGGAAGGTTTTAAAGGTTTCCCAAAGCAAAGATGGAGAAATGCCAGGGATATCATTTGTCTCAAAGAAGATTTCCATCTACAACTTCAGGTAGTCACGAAACCTGCGAGTATTTGTGGATTAAATCTCCAGCATGGCTGTCTTTTTGCCATTCCTTCCAGTTACACAGAAAATGTAAGAGGGCAATGATCTTAAATAATGATATTATGATATTTTGAGTTGTAAGTATATGGCAGAAGTTTGGAGTCGACCAGGAAATAATCTATTCTTGTGTACACTTTATGAACACCTGAGTGGAAAGAATATTCTCTTCCTGAAGGGTTGGCAATCTTCCATACGTCCTTTATATTTGTGTTGTTTATATAAGTATGCAGAAGTTCACTGGACTTGGATGTAATTATTCTTTGAAATGAAGTTCTATCTAAGTATTGGTCTAATACACAGTTTAGATTCCCCCCCCCCTCAATTATCAAATTGGACTGGGACATATCTGGGATTAAATTAAATATTTCATTGAAAAATTGAGGGTTATAAAAATTTGGGGCGTATATGTTCACCAAAGTCAATGAGGGCGAGTATATTTCTCCAGATACTATAATATACCTACCCCCCTTATCAGCTATTGTGCACTTATGTTTGAACGGGATGCCTTTACGGATTAGAATTGCAGTTCCCCTGACTTTAGAGAGAAAGGTGGAGTGATGCAACTGTCCAATCCACCTACACCTCAGCCTGTTGTGTGAATCATTCTTGAGGTGAGTCTCCTGAAGGAATATTATGTCAGTGTTTAAGGGATTTTATGTGGGCTAGTATTGTACCCTTGACGTTCCAACTACAAAACGTGAGTCCTTTCCCCCCAGTTTTGCTTGTTACATCATCTTGCATAGCTAATGTTATGCGTTCTCTGCTGAATTAAATGGCCCGACACGGTGGTTAAAGTACTTCTTCCAAATGTAGGCTGAGTGAGGAATCCATCGTCCCTTTCCCCGGCCCCCCGGAGATATCTCCAAGAAAAGTGCACCCTAGTGCAAGATACTAAGATATTTATCACAAAGATAAGATAAGAGAAAAGAGAAGAGGAAAAAGGAACAAAACATAAAAACGTCGCCAACAAACACCACACAACGGTGTTTGAATTCAAGTAACCTTCCTTACAATTCACTTTCAATACTAGAATTATTATTAGATAGACCCGCACCTTTAACATGTTAAGGATCTAAACAGAACAAAATGTGAAAATCTTTTAGAGGCTCAGCATTCCACTCTAATTAAAGTTCTATAGGAAGGCATGAGTAAGTAACTGAACACATATTTAACCGACATGTGTTCCGTAATAGTTATCTTTCGGTCTATAATGTTTCTACCATATTACAAAATAGCGAGTCCGTAGCAGCTTGTGACTTATAGACTCTATAGATTAGTACTTATCCCCTGGTGGCTCCGGCGATGTTCAGGGCAAACAATAATGCTTCGTTCGGGTCAGTGAAAAAGGATTCAGCACTTTCATGCATGACACGGTGCTTGGCCGGGTATAATAATCCAAATCAAACTCCTGGTATGTCCCTCAGAATTCCTCTGGTCTTGGAAAAGAGTGCTATTTGTCTAACGACTTCAGGGGGAAAGTCTCTGAAAATTCGTATCCGTAGTCCTTGGTATGTTAGATTCCTGTCCTTGGACACTTTACGAAGTATTTCCTCCAGGACATGGCAGTGATGCACCCGCAGGATCAGACGTCGCGGTGGCGCGGGCCTTCCTGTTTTTCCACCAAAGTGGATAACCTCACATTTATCCACATTAAACAGCATCTGCCATGCATCTGCCCATGCACCCAACATGTCAAAGTCACCCTGTATCCTCATAGCATCGTCCTCACAGTTCACACAGCCACCCAGTTTTGTGTCATCTCTTGCCATCATTCTGATATGTTAATCTTCGTCTCATCTGTCCATAAGACCTTTTGCCAGAACTGTGGTTGCTAATCCCCTCTGTCCACAAAAAGGTCTTGTGGACAGATGAGATGAAGATTAACATATCAGAATAATATTAAGTATTTTAAGTACTTCTTGGCAAACTGTAACCTGACCATCCTATTTTTTCGACTAACCAATTGTTTACACTTTGCAGTTTAGCCTCTGTATTTCTGTTCATGAAGTCTTCTGCGGAGAGTGGTCATTCACAAAATCCACACCTGACTCCTGAAGAGTGTTTCTCATCTATCCGCCAGATTGGTGTATGGAGATTTTTCTTTATTATAGAGAAAATTCTTCTGTCATCAGCTGTGGAGGTCTTCCTTGGCCTGCCAGTCCCTTTGCGATTAGTAAGCTCACCAGTGCTCTCTTTCTTCTTAATGAAGTTAAGAAGAACAGTTGATTTTGGTGAGCCCAAGGTTTGGCTGATGTCTCTCACAATTTTATTCTTGTTTCTCACTCATAATGGCTTCTTTGAGTTTCATTGGCACAACTTTGGTCCTCATGTTGATAAACAGCAATAAATGTTTCCAAAGGTGATGGAAAGCAGTGGCGGAAATCCCTGGGGGGGGGGGGGGGGGGGGGCAGGGGACACACGTCCCCCCTCTGTTTTGAGAGGTGGGGGACGTTCCCCCTCCCCCCCATTTTTTGTAATCCGGATTTTAAAACTCAGTGAAATCTCCACTTTCCGTGAGACAGTGGGGTTGGGACTGCTGATTGGGCAAGAGAGACATTTGTCAGCAGGCAATGGGGGCGGGACATGATGATTCAGCACGATGATTGGAGGAGGGAGGTGTTGGTCAGTGGCAGAAGTAGGGGGTGGGACTGAGGATAGCGTGCAGTGATTGGAGGAGGGAGATATCCCCACCCGTGTGCCCACGCCCAGGTCATAGGGTCACAACAGCAGCCCTGGACACAGACCTGCGCCTCATCTGCAGCCAGGAACCATCCCAGCCGGCTCTCCGGTGCTGCAATCGCTGCCGAACTGCCACTGGACCATCCCCGTCCCCACCCGAGTGCCCCCTCCCCCCCACGCCTGGGGGTGGCCAGAGACGTCGGGAGTCAGACGGGCGTGGTGACCACAGCCAGCGCAGAGAAGCAGCGCTAAACCCAGCTCAACTCTGCCTCTCCCACCGGGTTAACCTACAAACCTGCCTGGACTTCAGGGAAATATGGCCCAGGCTTACAGCCAGTGCGAGGAAACAGCGCTAGCCCCACGGATCCGGACTGGTATTCCGTCAGACCAGGCAGGGCTGTAGGTTAACCTGGCGAGACAGTCAGAATTGATCTGCATTTAGCGCTGGATTGACCTGTAATTACCATTCACAGGGCCCACAGCAGATGCCTTCGAAGCCTGGCGTGTGTGTGTGAGTGTGCGCATGCGCGCGCGGCTGCCAATAAATTGTGTCCCCCCTCCATATTTTGATAGCGATTTCTGTCACTGATGGAAAGACTAGGTGCTGAGGACTCTATTATACATGCATTAAAACCCCTGTCTCACGGTGCGAGGTGACCCACGAGTGACCCAGAGTTGTCACTCACAGTAATCACGTACACTAAACGTAGCGGGAACGTCGGAACTCTTGCGAGCAACTTAGCAACTCGTGGTGCTAACGGCAGGTACCCGTGAAACTTGGTAACTCGTGAAAAAAATCAAACATGTTTGATTTTTTCCACGAGTCAAATTTACAGTTCAAGTTAAAAATTGAAACATTTTAAACTCGTTTATAACATGGTGGCCCGTGCGTTTACCTTAAGTGATTCGTGAGTCTACCACTTTTAACACAGCGGGCAGGCAGCATCTCTGGAGAGAAGGAATGGGTGACGGGATAACATTTCCAAATTTCTCCAGCCCCATGTGTTCACTTTTTTCAACTAGCATCTGCCCTTTCTTGTGTATGACATTATTTGTATCTACAGTGCCTTGTGTCTTGGCAATTCATGATTCACACACACACACAATGCTGGGGTAACTCACACACACACACACACACACACACACACACACACACACACACACACACAATGCTGGAGTAATTCAGCGGGACAGGCAGCAAATCCAGAGAGAAGGAATGATGATGTCTTGGGTCGAGACCCTTCCTCAGACCACTACCCAGAGATGCTGCCTGTCCCGCTGAGTTACTCCAGCATTTCGTCCATCTTTAAACCAGCATCTGGACTTTCTTCCCACATAATAACCAATGAGATTCCCCACTAAACTTCCGTGTCCTCATTGTTCCCCTCTCTGTCTTCCCCAGACCTGTGTATATGTATATGTGTATGTGTATATGTGTATGTGTATATGTATATGTATACATACTTTCAGTGGTTCCTGGGGTGCCTACTGATATATATATATATATATATATATATATATATATAGAGAGAGAGAGAGAGAGAGAGAGAGAGAGAGAGAGAGACACACACAAATACACACACACACACATATATTTATACATATATATAATATTATATATATATATATATACTTTGCGTGGTTCCTGGGTTGCCTACTGCTGGGTAACTCCGCGAAATATCATCCCCCTGCATTTCAAATCTAAATCTCTCGCCTATTTATATATATATATATATATATATATATATATATATATATATATGCATATATATATATATGCATATGTGTGTGTATATGTGTGCGTATTTGTGTGTGTGTGTGTATCTGTGTGTGTGTGTGTGTCTGCTGTCGCGTCCCGGCGGCCGCTCAAAGTCAGTCACCCGAGCTGCTTCCTTCCTCGGAAGTGGCGGCCAGTTCTGCTGTCCGTGCCCGGAGCGCTGCGGCTGCCACCCAAGCTAATTCACTCCCCGGCCACAATAAAACCATATAGCAATGACTGCACGGAAACAGGCCATCTCTGCCCTTTTACTCCGTGCCGTTTACTGTCACCTAGTCCCATCTACCTGCACTCAGACTGGAGCGTGGCAAGTGGGTTACTGACCCCAATCCCCTCCTTCACAACGCCAGACTCCCCAAATACTATGAACTGAGCTCTCCCCCCACCCCGGGAAATACAGTATTTAAAAACATAAAGCACCAAGAAATGCACTTACCACGTTATTGGTTGGTGGAGGGTGCGCATTTTCTCTTTGTAGGTCGTATTAATAGATGCGGCCGCGCTGAAATAACTCAAAGCCACAGGATGGAGATGTATTTTAACATTGTTGCTTTATTAAAACATACCTTAATTCACGGTTGGCTCAAGAGTAACGGGAGAGGAACCTGGTAACTCGGAGGAGGAACTTGGAACATCGCAGAAATGACATACCCGTGGGAACTCGGTTAAACACTTGAACATAAAATTGAAGTCTCGTACACAACCACGAGTCTTTCACTTGGGGTACCTCGTGGGTCAACTCGCACTGTGAGACAGGGCCATAAGGAGGCATTTAAACACACCTGAGCAATTACAAACATCTGTGAACCCATAATGGAGGGCACCGTATAAATAGTCACTTATCTGTAAAATATACTGTTTGACATGGCATGGTTTGCTACTTATTTTAAAAGGAAAGATTTAAGAACTATATTAATTATGTTGTTTGACCACGATACATCGTTGTAACAGACATTGCTGTTTACTTTGAAAATGACTGTCTCCAATAAAACATGTCTTTTTTGTTAAATGTGAATAATTGTGGCATTACCAAAGAAATCCATGAACAGCACAAATATCAGGATTGTAACAGTTCAAGAAGACAACAGTTCTGGATGAATGCCCTTATAAGAAAAGTAGTTCGTGTTTAATAATACTTAATTGTTTTGCATACATGAATAACAAAAATAGAAAATAAAACAATGTTTAAAAAATAAACTTTTAATTATTAAATGTCTTCTATCAGGACTTCCAAATCCACCTCCTCTTTTAAATCCAAGTGTTACAAGTCCAGCAGGGCCAGTTCAGGGTGACTGGTAACAATTTCCACTTCATCTTTTCAAGCCTGCGCTGCAATGGAAGTGACAATGGTGTTGGTGGTCTTGTTGGTAATTTGGTTAGCTGTAGCCATGCCTTGAGACACAATCTCAGTTTTGCACATTTGGACTATGATTTCTTTTTTTCTTTTTTTCGTTTTTCTTTTCTTTTATTAGAAGTAAGTACAGGAATATGGCACCAAGGTGCCTAATATATATTGACATATTACATTTTATGTACAGCTTCTTATTTTTTTTATTTTTTTAATAATGAGAAAGAAAAAGAAAATAAAAGATAGAGAAACACGCGATATATAGTGTGTGAGAAAGAAAAAAAAGTGTGAAAAAAGAAAGTTGAGAATGAAAAAGGGAAAAGAAAGAAAAAAAGAGTAGAAAGTAAGAGATTAAGGAGATCATTATCTATATTCTTGACCATCCCTCACCCAATCCTGAAACAGTTAGCTTCTATGGTTTTGTTGCACCATATGATTCCAAAAAATCGACAAATGGAGACCAACTCGTTAAAAATTGGTCTGATTTATCTAATAGGAGGAATCGCATTTCCTCAAGATGTGCAGTGTCCAACATGTTTGAAATCCACATTTTAAGCGTTGGTATGGTTGTATTTTTCCAAAAGTTAAGTATACGTTTTTTTGCCGTTATTAACCCATAATTAAAAAATAAATTTCAAGATAAGTTCAGTTTATTCCCATCTTCCATTACTCCAAATATAATCATTTCAGTATTAGGTTCCATTTTAATCTTAAATAATTTTGTAAATATTTCAAAAATATCACTCCAGAATTTATAAAGTTTTATGCAGGAGACAAAAGAGTGTGTTATAGTTGCTTTTTGGGATAGACATTTATCACAAATGGGGGAAGTATTTGGATAGAATTTATTCAGTCTAGTTTTTCAGTAATATAATCTATGTAAAATTTTAAATTGAATTAAATTATCGTACATTAATCGAACATTTGTGTATATATATATATCAAATACTTTTCCCATGTTTCCTTTTTAAATTTTATCATTACGTGAAGGAGCCCGCCAGCCCGCATGCACGTCAATATGTCTAACGCATGGCGCACGACTGGCTGGAAGGAGTGTCGCTCCTCCAGCGGTAAGTTTAAAAACCTCAAAGGTAAGTTTTTCAACTTACTCTGAGGTAGTTTTGTTTCGTAAATTCTTTTCCTGGCACAGTCCCGTTCCCACCCGAGTGCCCCCCATACCCCCCCCCCCCCCCCCAGAGAGATCAGGAGTCAGACGCGAGCTGTACCCCCAGGCCCACAGCCAGCGCAGAGAAGCAGCGCTAAACCGAGCTCAACTCTACCTGGTTAACCTGCCTGGGCTTGCGGGAAATATGGCCAGCGTGGAGAAGTAGCGCTGGTGTCCCATCAATCCAGTCAGGGCTGTAGTTAACCCGGTGAGACAGGCAGAGTTGAGTTGGATTGAGCGTCCTAAGCCTCGCGTATGTGTGTGTGAATGTGCACATGTGTCCCCCCTGTCTCCCAGTCCCCTCCATGTTTTGATAGCGAGTTCCGCTCTTGCTATTGATTATTTAAGGTTTACTATTAACTCTATAGAAATGTCTGACTCTGCCCTGGGGCAAGAGATTAAAGTTAATAGAAGCCTGTGATAACCTTGTTGTTATGCAGCAGCCATCTATTCGCCAGATGGCTAGTGTAATTGGCAAAATAGTGGCTGCCTTTCCAGCTGTCCAGTTTGTGTGCTTGCATTTTCAAAGGAGCAAGCACTTAAGTTCCATTTCGGTCATTTTAATAGACCTATGATGTTATTGGCTGAGGCTATATTAGTTACAATAGAGTGGATGACCAATATTCATCATTTCTCCAGTGATGCAAACTGATGCAAGTGCACAAGGATGGGGAGCTACTAAAACCATCTCTAGTCGCCGTGGCAGATGGGATAGGCACGAGTTAACATTGATCCATCTACATGGAATCAACTATCTGGAGATGCTGGGGGCATTCCGTGGGTTGAAGGCTTACTGTGGGAATATGCATAATCTGCATGTTCGACTGCAAATTGATAACACTACAGCGGTGGCATATATCAATCATATGGGTGGAATCAAGTCAGTATCCTGTGATTGTTTAGCTAACCTTATGTGGTGCTAATCTGGGGAGGAATGTTCTTCCATCACCAAAGAACCTCAATCAGTGGTACGGCGAGGATCCAGCCTGTGCCCTCTGCCCAACTCCAGCGACCCTCAAACACATCATGGTAGGCTGCAAGACCAGCCTCACGCAAGGGAGATACACGTGGAGGCATAATCAGGTATTAAAAAGCCTGGCAACAGCCCTTGAGAACAGGCTGTGTGCGACCAACTCCTTGCCTCCGAGAGCAAGTAACCCCTCCCACTTAAGGGCGACAACCTTTGTCCGAGAAGGACAGAAAACACCGAAACATCCTTCCACTAGATCAGAAGAAGGAAACCTATGCAGGCCGCGACTGGAGGATGCTGGCGGACATCGGCCGACAACTAATCTTTCCACCTGAAATTGCTTCAACCAACCTCAGGCCAGATTTGGTGTTCTGGTCCCTTTCACAGAAGACTGCTTACATCATAGAGCTCACAGTTCCATGGGAGAACTCTGTTGTGGAGAAGCCAGCAGAGGCAACGCAGCGTGGCTGGAACATCAACGTTTATCCAGTGGGATGCATTGCATCTACCATCAGGCCATAAGATCACTCTCAGCGCGGCTGAAAGAAGCAGCTGTTGGTTTGGCTCATGCGGAAAGACCCATGCTGGGCCCCAAATGCGTCATGGTGAATCTTTGAGGCAGTTTGACACGGGACACACACGCTGAGGGCTGATCATCCTGCAGCGGGCCGCCCTGTGGAGGGTGTATAGTGATAAAAGGCCGAAACACCCAGTGATGCAAGGGTACACTACTGATGATGTGTCCTGTTCCCAGCTGTCCTGAAGGTTACCAGGCCAAGATATACGTATTCAGCAATGAATGTCGTGAAATGCTCCCCACCTACTGGCACAAGGGACTTCTTAACATCTAGTCCTGTGTATTTGATTCTATGCCTTTCCTCCATTTTGCCTCATCAGCCAATGCTTGCTAAAAATCAAGCAAGATTCCGCGTCAGGCATTTTAGTAGTGCCTGACTGGCCTACACAGCCATGGTTCCCGTTGATGTTGGGAATGTTAACGGAACCATATATGGTCATTAGTAAGCAATAAGATTTGCTTGTCCATCCCGTGATGAAGGCCTCCTCCTGCACCTATTTTCTATGTTTCTATGTTTCTATGTGACTCGGGAATCTCTCCCTCTGCATGATAAAATCAACATTGATTTGCAGAGTTTAAGAAGACCCTTTTCTGGGGCTTGGATTATCCGACCGAGTGGTGGACGTGATCACTACAGCTTGGCAGGACAGTACCAAGAAGCAGTACATTTCCTGCATCAAGAGATGGGACATGTTTTGTGTACATTCAAATATAACTTATAATACAGCACGTATAGCTGATGTCTTAGAGTTTTTTTCCATGTTATTTTTTGATAAAAGATTAAGTTATAGTGCCATCAACACTGCCAAAAGTGCCTTATCATCATACTTGCTGCTGGGATCGGGACACCACTCTGTTAGGTCTCACCCTTTGATATACAAATTCATGAGGGGTATCTTCAACATAAATCCCCCCAGGCCCAGGTACATGGAAGTATGGGACGTTAACATTGTGTTAACACTGCTTCGCGGTTGGGCTCCAGCTCCATCCTTATCTTTGGTCCGGCTCACCTATAAGATAATTATGCTCATGGTGCTAGTTTCAGCGCAACGTGTCCAGTTGCTACATAAGCTAAGGCTGGACAGGACGGTCATGTCTACCAATAAGATAATGCTCTATATCAATGAGTTAATCAAGCAAAGTAGACCAGGTGTGTTAGGTCTAAAACTGGAGTTTTTGGCATATCCAACGGATCGTAGATTATGTGTTGTCACATATATTCTGCAGTACATAAAGGCTATGAAGAACTTTAGAGGCACTGAACTGGCTATGTTCATCAGCCATAGGAAACCACACAAGAGGGTTTTGGTGCAGACAATCTCTAGGTGGTTGAGACATGTATTGGTTTTCGCAGGAGTGGACACTGATGTCTTTAAATCTCACTCCACCAGGGCTGCAACAACATCAGCAGCGAGGTTCATGGAGGTTCCGCTGGACCGCATCCTAGCGACAGCAGGATGGTCGAATGAGCGGTCTTTCCAAACCTTTTATAATAAGCCTATTGCCAGGCTTTTGAGTTCTGTTAAATAAATATTTATTTTCCCGGATGTAGGGGACCAATATTATTGTTTACTTTCATTAAAAGCATCAGCATGTTTTAATCTATATCATGTCTGAATGCACTATTTTTTCAACCATATCTGGCCAACTGATGCAGTGTGTTTGCATGGACTCTGGTTCACGGCATGAAGTTACGATGAGGGATTACGTGCCCTCCACTCCCAACCCTATTCTCAGAAAGAACACTCGGTAGTTCTAGTTTCTTATCTTCCTATAGTCCGGTCAGCGATTGTTCTGTGATTTTATACAGCTGCTTTAAAGGTTGACGTGCATGTGGGCTGGCGGGCTTCTTCACATAATCCCTCATCGCAACTGCTCATCAAATAAAGATCAAACTTCAAACGGTAAGTTCTCATTTAATCTTTCTATCAATAATTAAGACAGAATGAAAAAATACACAGCTGAGAGAACTCAGCGGGATCAGCGGCATCAGTTGATCGTTGAGAGAATCGTTGATGTTTCGGGTTAAGACTGCATTAGGATAATTCGATGGTTCAGAGTTCCTTTCCTCCACAGATGCTGTCTGACCTGCTGAATTCCTCCATCAGGTTGTTTATAATGCCAGGCTCCCTGACCTTTTGCGCAATCTGTATGCAGTTCACCCATTCTTCCTGTGAAAATGTTGGGTTTCTCTGGATGGTCCAGTTTTCCTCGCACCGCAAAATCCTGGTTGGTAGGTTAATTGATTACTGTAAATTAGTTTTAGTTTTTGTTGAAGAAGAGTCTCGACCCGAAACATCGCCCATTTCTTATCTCCAGAGATGCTGCCTGTCCTGCTGAGTTACTCTAGATTTTTGTGTCTATCTTTAGTTTTTGTTTAGTTTAGAGATACAGCATGGAAACATGCCCTTCGGCACACCGACTCCACGCCGGCCATCGATCACCCATTCGCATAGTTCTATGTTATCCTCCTTTTGCATCCACTCTCAATTACCGCCACTGTATGTGAGCGGGAGGTGATTCAGGGAGGAGTTAGTGGGCATGTGATAGCATCTATTACAGAGATGCAAGTGAGGGAATGAGAGTTTCAAAAGCTCAACCGATTCTCTTGACCTAAATAACCTCCTTCTATGTTCAGCAGTTTCTTTGTTGCCACATATACAAAAATACTATAAAATGCTGGTTCTGCAGATACCCGGACGCGATGCCGACAGACAAGAGGCCGAAGCAAAGAAGCCAAAGCCAAAGAACCGAAAAGAAACAAGGCCGAAACGCCAATGAACCGAAAGAGTCCAAAGACGAAACGCCTACTAACCGAAAGGATGGGACGCCTAAATGCAAACTAACTGAAAGGGTGGGATGCCTAAACGCCTACGAACCAAAAGGCTGCGTCACCTAAAAGCAAACTTACCGAATGGCCGCTCAGTCGAAACGCCACCTACCCGAAAGGCGGCGGCACCTACAAGCCAAAGGACCAACTGCTGCTCAACCGAAAAGTCCAATAACGGACTTGACATTGCCGGGGGGCGGGAATTATCAGCGATTGGGCCAGACCCCCGCGTCCATCACATCTCTGTGAAGGCATGAACATTGTCCCAAACCTCCGCTCCACCCGACCCGCAGCCCGCGGAGGGTGGCCGTGGGAGAGTGGGGGCTGTCCCGAGGAATGCAAACCTTCGGCCGCTTTCAACTTGGTGCTTGGGTTCAGATTGCCCAGTCACCTATGGTTTGTGTGGGAAGATGAACCCCACGCTCCCACTCCCCCTTCTCTCTCCCCTCTTCTCTCTCTCCCCCACTCTCTCTCCCCTCTTCTCTCTCTCCATTCTCTCTCCCTTATCTCTCTTCCTCTCTACCCCTCTTCTCTCTCTCCTCCTCTCTCTCCCCTCTTTTCTCTCTCCCCCTCTCTCTCTCCCTCCTCTCTCCCTCCTCTCTCTCCCCCTTCTCTCTCTCCCCCCCTCTCTCTTTTCTCACCCCTTCTCTCCCCCTTCTCTCTCTCCTCCGTCTCCACCCGCGGGAGCGTCCCACAGTCACCTGACCACGATGCACCGCCATCGGACCCCAACCTCCACTCCAGGATGATCCCCCCTCCGACCCCCAGTCTTTGGCACCCACACTAGGTTGATTCACCCCGGCCACGGGGACAGACGGTTTATTTATTACCGTCTCGGTGTTTGCGGAAGGCACCCAAGCTCCCACGCACAAAACAGGCAGCATCTCTGGAGAGAAGGAATGGGTGACGTTTCGACCCGAAATGCCACCCATTCCTTCTCTTCAGAGATGCTGCCTCTTCAGCTGAGTTACTCCAGCATTTTGTGTCTATCTTTGGTGTGACAGCAGTGTTATTTCATCTGCTTTGTGTATTGCACGCCCAGGGGAGAAGCTGGACACGCCTCTTGCATCTATTCAAATAAGTGCGCTCAAATTGAAATCCCACATTAACCATGTTCCTGAATGTAAGAACGATTTATACATGTAATACATTATATACGCCAGTTAATAGTAAGATTAAATGAGAACTTACCAGTTTGAAGTTTGATCTTTATTTTATGAGGAGTTACGATGAGGGATTACGTGAAGACCCCGCAAGCACGCATGCGCGACATTCTTCAAAGCAGTGGTGTGAAATCACAGACACCAGAGTAGACTAATATAGTAAGATAAGAGAGAACTTCCATACCAGTTGAACTTTATAATAGAGGGTTTTGGGAGCGGAGGGCACGCAATCCCTCATCGTAACTCCTCATAAAATAAAGATCAAACTTCAAACTGGTAAGTTCTCATTTAATCTTACTATTTTACTTCGGAGTCATTTGAGTGACTACGTGAAGATTTCAAAGCTCTGTGATTTCATGCCCTGGAACGAGACCATGCTCACACACTGCCATTCTGGGAAGGAGGATGAACGTATTTCACACACGACACTGTGCTGAAAAACAATAAAGGTATTATTCATACCTAAAATAATATGCCCCACATTGGGTAATTTATTTTACAGAACTTAAATTTTCCCTGCAAACGTCTCAGGAGCGGCCACGGGTTTATTATAAAGCATTGAAATGCGTTCATTGCTCCAACCCGCTGTGGCAAGGATGTGGTCCATAGGAACTCCCATCATCCTAGCGTCCGATGTAGATGCAGCCCTGGTGGAGTGAGATTTGAAACATTAGTATCCACCGCTTCACGTAATACCACCCTAACCATCTGGATATGGTTTGCACTGTGACCCTAGGTGAGGGCATTTATGGCTTATGAGAAAGCTCTCTCAGTGCCCCTAAGTGTCTTGGTGACTCTATATATTGCAAAATATGTGTCACTATGCAGGCCCGACTATCTGCAGGATAGGCCAGAACTCTAATATTGGCCAGAGGAACCGGGTCAGTCTTGTTTAAGTACCCCTGTATGTAGCAGGTTATCTGCCATTTGTGACAGACATGACGTCCTATACTAGCTTGTGTAAGGACTGGACCCGTTGTGCTGATCCAAGTGCCATAATCATTCCCATCTAGGATATTAGTTTGTCCAGAGTGAGCCCCGATATTGGTGTCCATCCTCGTAACATGGTGTATACTATACCTATGTCCCATGTATGGGTGTATCTGGGCCTGGGGGGGATAGAGTACAAATACCCCTCATTCGTTTAGGTACTAGCGGGTGTGATCCTATAGCCCGGTGATCACTCCCTCTGCCCAGATATTAGATAGGGCACTCCTTGCACAATAATGGCACTGTACTCAATCCTACATCGAAATGAAGGGTGGCCAGAACTCCAGCACTTCAGTGTTGGTGGCTGAGTCATATGTAGTGTTCGTCCTGGTGCAGAACACTTCCCATTTCCTGACATATGTCAGGTACTGTCTTCTCGTGGACTCCCTGCACGACGCTGAGATGGCATTGATCGTCCTGTCGGAGAGTCCGTATCCCAGAAATGGCCTGTTCAGAAACTGCAAATCAACAAGTTCATACAGTCATGGCACGGATAACTTTCCCGTCACGGAGTGTACCTACAACCTTGGCCGTTGTTGATCCAGATGCAGGGTTCTGAGGCCATCTTTGTACTGTTGGGAGTTGGTGAATTAGTCTGGATGGAAAAAAGTTCGATATCTGGTGTCCCATACTGGTCTATAATATCTGTAAACACTTTCCGATCCAACATCCATTTAATGTTGTCGTTGAATTTACGTGACCTGGTGTCTGCCACTGTATTTAGCTTACCTGGAAGGTAAGTGGTTGAGATCCAAATCTCTTTCCCAGACATTTGCCAGATATTATTTGCCAATTCATCACATGATATTGACTTTATTTCACCCATATGATTATATATAGTCCCCCACTGTGGTATCAACAATTTGTACCGTACATGCAACTGGTGCACATCTGAGCAGTAGGCCCTGAGTCCATGAAATGCTCCCAGCATTTCTAGATAATTAATTCCTAGTGCTTTAAACAGGATAATATTTGTGCACTCATCTGCCACCACAACTTGCGGTGGTATTAGTTGCTCCACAACCTTTAGCACTGGCATCAGTCTGTAATGTACCCTAGGGATATATGATAGTGATGGTGTTAGAACAATGCTGAGCATTTCTATCCACCAGTTTTATTCTGATTTTGCTTTCCCTGGTAGTTGCATAGGCCTATCGAAATGGCCTGCATGATTTTTGAGAGCTAAAATTTCCCTCTTCCAGGTTTTAATAATGGAGTGGTCCAATTGTGCTGCTGGGAACGCAGCCACCAATTTCCCAATCACTCTTGCTCCTTGCCGAATGGATGGTTCCCTGATGCCAGTGAAGCTTTTGCATACTCCCATCAAGTCTGTCACTTTGTTTGGTGGCAAGGTGATAGACATATGAACAGAGTCAACAGTGAACCCCAAATAATCCATGGTAGTGGAGGGTTCCAATTTTGATTTATCTGGATGTATGTTAAATCCCAGCTTTTGAAAAAAAATAAAAATAAAAAAAACGTGTTGTGCCTGATACTGCCAATGTAGCCAGCTCCAATTTTTCACCTACAATGAGAATATCATCAAGGTAAGCCATGACGATATGGTTATGTTTCCTTAAGTATGCTAAAGCTGGTTTTAATAAATTTGTAATAGCCTGGGTGCTGATGACAACCAATTGGGTAAGGCCTTATACTGCCATAGCTGTCCCATCCAGATAAATTTCAGGTATTTACGATGATCCTGTGTGTGACAAACGTGTCTATTTTGAAATGGGCATACTGAACGGAAGTATTTAGTTCGGTCAAATCTGTAATGATGCGGCAACCGCCATCTTTTTAGATTTTTATAAATATATTTGATACGAACTCTTGAAATTCTCTGATTGTTTTCTCAATTCCTTTTGTGTTTAGTCTTAACAGTTCAGCATGGCCTGCTGGTCTCTCTTTTTGTGAAGTATGAACTTCCTGCTAGGCGTATGCTGAAATGGGACAGGGAGTTCGTATACAAATTCAATTTTGTAATTCTGAATACTTCCGAGTATGTAAAAGTTCAGAGGTAAAAGTGCAGCACACATGATGAAACAAGTGCAACCGTCCACCAACTTTTGATGAATCGGACATGCAATGTTTTTATAGACAACCAGACCCACCTACCTCCATGGTTACCGCTGGTGTTGTGTGGGTTGTCTCTGCACTTGTTTCTTCTGGTATTGTGTTGCTGCGTTGTGGGGTTGGCGCATTTTCCATGAAGGCCGGGCTGGGCCATGGTCTGAAAGACCGCTGTGCAGGTGGGTCGGCCTTCGAGCTTTCACCACCAGATGGTCTTCCATAGCACCGATGTCTGGTGGGTGTGTAGGGGTGCTGCCGCTGCTGATAGTGGGTTTTAGAGGTGCTTGGCACCTTGATCAGGCCTATAGCCTTGGCTTCCTCATGCAGGTCTTTCACCTGCTTCGGGAGGTCCCCCAACAGCAATTTTGGCGCCTGTGTGCTACTTGTCTTGCATAATTCCGCACTTCTTGATGATGCTCTTCCTGTAACTGATAATCTCCACTGAGTATTACACAGTCTGCTAGAGCATCTCGTAACTCTTCAGGCAAATCAACCCCATCAGTTGTCCTGGTACTGCTGTGATTTTAGCAGCCAGCAGTTTCCTCTCGAGCTTCCCACCCTGGCTCCTTATAGATGGGCTCCTGTTGCCCCAGATGGGGTCATAGACTGCTGGTACTTTAAGAGAATGGAGTTCTCTGGAGCAATGTATTTCCCAGCCGTAGAGTTAATGGCTTGCTCCTGTAGCTGGTTTATAGCCATGTATTTTGTACTGCCTTGCAGCTTTGTATAGGCAGCCCTTCCTGAGTTGGTACAGCATGTGTTCCCATGCCCCACAATTCTTCTGCTGCTCTCTCTTCTGGCACCCCTCCACAGTTGACTGTTCAGCCATTGCCCCTTCTTCAGGGTCAGCCCAGCTCTGATCCCTAATGCTCCCCTGCGAAGAGGGTGAGACATTTGGCAGTCCTTGAAAGGATGCTGCCGTGGGTCTGCGAGGAGACCCACTGTGACTCTGCCCCTGCATAAGCAGGTCACGCTGGAGCACTGCTCCCCATCCGCTCCTGCGCGAAAGACGCCCGCCGTCCCTATCCGGGAATAGGGTGTCTTCAGGTCCGGACCCAGCCGAGTCAACGGACCTGTCCGACTTCCGGGTGGTTTTGCCGCCGACCGCGGCGCACCTGCGGTCTGAAGCGGCGAGAAGCCGGGAGCTGCTGGCAGCACCTGCAGCTCTGGAGAGACGGCACGCTGCTGGCTGCTTCCACAGCAGCGGTATTAGCTGCTGCTCTCCCTTGCGCGACTCCATGGTGCTTCCTCCTGAAAAAGAAATTACACCGAGTCGCCACGCTCACCAGAAAAGGTAAGACTTACCTTCAGTAAGTTTTGAAAACTTGCGCTGGAGGAGCGGCGCTCCTCCCGACTGTCGCTTCCGCAATGCGTTCGACGATATGTCGCGCATGCGTGCTGGCGGGGTCTTCACGTAGTCACTCACGTGACTCTGAAGTAAAATTAACCATGTATATCATGTATTACATGTATAAATCGTTCTTACATTCAGGAACATGGTTAATTAAATATCTACAGGTCACAATGGTTCATTCTTTCCCTGTCCTAACGGCCTTTATTTTAGCCGGTGATTACAAATATTGCATCCCTCCCTTGTTTGAATAGATGCAAGCGGCATGTCCAGCTTCTCTCCTGGGCGCGCAATACAGGAAGCCGATGAAATGAAATGGCGTTTCGACTGAGCGTCCATTCGGTAAGTTTGCTTTTAGGCGACGCAGCCTTTCAGTTCGTAGGCGTTTAGGCGTCCTGCCCTTTCAGGTAGTTTGCATTTAGGCGTCCCATCCTTTCGGTTAGTAGGCGTTTCGTCTTCGGACTCTATCGGTTCATTGGTGTTTCGGCCTCGTTTCTATTCGGTTCTTTGGCTTTGGCTTCTTTGCTCTTGTCTGTCGGCGCTGCGTCCGCACACGGTTCCGAATGCTATCACATCATACCAAACATTAGTACAAGAGATCCACTTCTGAAGCAGCGTTCAGGGAGTTGCCACACTCTGGTGTCATTTTGCATCTTCTGAAACATCCATCCTAGGTCCATGCAGACGTGCAATTCTTATACATTTCACTTTAAGTGGCACTGGATCGATGTAGAAAGGGTCAGCCTGGCCCAGCGAGACACTGCTGGCATCCTTACATGAATATGAAAATTATACATGATTCCTGCTTTGAAAAGCAAACAAAATGTGAATGTTGGGAAAGAAAAAGAGAATTAACCTTTCTTTACCTTATTAACCTTATTCACCAGAGCAGCTGGAAAGTACGATCATAAAGTGAGCAATGATGAGACAAAGGTGCAAAACTCCTGCTGTGTGTTAGTCCAGCAATATTCATTTCCTAAACTGACGAATGAACTGCAGCAGCTCAAGTGAGGATCATCTGCCTAATGGGCCTGTCCCACTTATGCGACTTTTCCGGTGACTGCCGGCACCCATCATAGGTTGTTGCATGTCGCCAAACATTTTCATGATGTGAAAATCCAGCGGCGACCAGAAAGACGCTACAACTCTTTGGGCGACTGAGGAGACTACTCACGACCATACAGGCGATACCCCGGCGACATGTCGCGGTGATCGTACCTTGTTCTGGTCTCCGCTGGATTTTCAACATCATGAAAATGTTCAGCGGCCTGCAAGGACCTATGACAGGAGCCGGCAGTCGCCGAAAAAGTCACGTAATTGGGATAGGCCCATCAGTCAAAACAGCTCCTGCAGAGGAGAGTGTGAAGTTTAGTGGAAAACCAAACTCCAGATGCATCAGTACAAAAGTCATCTGTTCTACAAAAATACACCAGATCCCCTAGATAACATAAGCAGAAGTCTCAGCAGAGACAGAGAAGCTGCTTGTGCTTTGTGTGGCATGGACAGGTTCGTACTCTGTGTATTAATAAACACATGATCATTCTGTTTGTCTTTAAGATTGGTTCAGTGTAACATGTTATGGTACAACTGGCCATAAATCTCCTCTGGGTCCAAGTAAACCCATTCTGCTGTAGATTTAGTATTTACAGGTTATCAGAAGCATCTGGTAATTCCCACAGGCTCATGTACACACGGTATTACCAGCGCTTCCAGCTGCTGGACATCTCTCATCCATGGGGTTGTTTGCTGCCCAGCTCCACTGGCTCAGGCACAATGGCTGTGTCCATGGAAGCACTGCTATTTACTTTGCAGCTAATCACATTCTGATGGTTGCTAATAGAAAAGCCATACAGCTGCAACAAAAAATAACTTAATGCTTCTTTGACCCTGTGTATTCCCAACAGCAATACTTTCTCTTTTTTGCATTGATGCCAAAGTCAATGTTCATTTAGATTCAGTTAAATTAACTTAAAGACTTGCATTTATTTATATCTGTAATTTTAGTTTAGTATAGTTTTTTATTGTCACATTTACTGAGGTACAGTGAAAAGATTTTTGAAAAGACAATACATGATTACAATCAAGCCATTCACAACGTAGAGGATAAAGGGGACAACATTTTGTGCAAGATAAAGGCGATAAAGTACAATTAAAGGAAGTTCAAAGGTCTCCAAAGAGGTAGATGGGAGGTCAAGGCCGCACTCTAGCTGGTGAGAGGTTGGTTACAACAGCTGGGAAGAAACTGTCCCTGAATCTGGAGGTGTTCCATTTTCAGGCGTCTCTACCTCTTGCCTGACGGGAGAGGGGAGAAGAGGGAGTGATCAGGGTGAGAGTGGTCTGTGATTATGCCGATGGCCTTGCTGAGGCTGCATGAAATGTAGATGGAGTCAATGGAAGGGAGGTTGGCTTGTGTGATGGTCTAGGCTGCGTCCACAACTCTGCAACTTTTTGCGGTCTTGGATGGAACTGTTCCCAAACCATGCTGCGATGCATCATAAATAAATATTATCCATGGTGCATCTGTAGAAGTTGGTGAGGGTTGTTCTCAACATGCCGAACTTCCTAAGCCTTCTAAGGAAGTAGAGGCATTGTTGTGCTTTCTTGGCCTTAGCGTCCATGTGGCTGGTCCTGGACAAATTGCTGGTGAAACTTGAAGTTTTCGACCACCTCTACTTCGGCACCATCAATGTATATCTGGGTGTGTGTACTGCTTCGCTTCCTAAAGTCAATGACAATCTCCTTTGTCTTGCTGACATTGAGGGAGAGGTTGTTGTAATGGCAACAGGTTACGAAGTTCTCAATCTCTTCCTGTACTCCATACTTGATATCGGCCCACTACGGCGGTGTCATCTGCGAACTTGTAAATTGAGTTGGATTGGTATTTGACTGCGTAGTCATGAGAGTTTAAGGACTATAGCAGGGGACTGAGAACGCATCCTCGTGGGGCACCAGAGTTTAGAATTATCGTAGAGGATGAATTGTCACCTAATATCACTGACTGCGGTCTATAAGTTGTTCAAAATATATAAGTTCTAGCAACAGAATTAGGCCATTCATCCCATCATGTCTACTCCGCCATTCAATGGTGACTATCTGTCCCTCACAAATTCATTAACCATATAACCATATAACCATATAACAATTACAGCACGGAGACAGGCCCTCTCGGCCCTTCCAGTCCGTGCCGACCATTTGTTTTCCCCTAGTCCCATCTACCTGCACTCAGACCATACCCCTCCATTCCCTTCACGTCCATATACCTATACCTTCATTCTTCTGTCTACTCCCCATAACTCCTGATGGCCTTACTAATCAAGAATCTGTGAAATTCCGCCTGAAAAAGATACATCGACGGTCTTCACAGCCGTCTGTAGCAATGAATTCGCCAGATTCACCACCCTCTGACAAAATAAATTCTTTCTCATCTCCTTTCAAAAGTTACATCATTTTATTCTGAGGCTTATTCTGGTCCTTGACTCTCCCACTAGTGAAACTATCCTCTCCACTTTCACTCTATCCAGGCCTTACACTATTTGGTAAGTTTCAATGAGGTCCGCCCCTCATCGTTCTAAACTCCACGAGTACAGACCAAGTGCCTTCAAACACTAATCATATGTTAACCCAATCATTCCTGGGATCATTCTCATAAACATCCTCTGGACCCTCTCCAACACCAGCACATCCCTCTTCCAATATGGGGCCCAAAACTGCTCACAATACTCAAAATGCGGTCTGACCAGTGCCTTATAAAGCCTCAGCACTGCATCACTGTTTATGCATTGTAGCCCTCTCGAAATTAATGCTAGCATTGCATTTGTCTTCCTTACTACTGATTCGACTTGCAAATTAACTTTTTGGGAGTACTGCACCAGCACTCCCAAATCTCTTTGCACCTCCAATTTTTCAAGTCTCTCCCCATTTAGAAATAGAAAATTGGTAGCCTTTATTCCTACTGCCAATATGCTTGACTCCACACAATATTCCATCTGCCAGTTCTCTACCCACTCTCCCAATCTGTCGAAGTCCTGCTGCGGAGTCCCGGCTTCCTCTACACTACCTGCCCCTCCACCTTTGTTTGTGTCATCTGCAAACTTGGCCAGAAAGCCTTCAATTACCTCATCCAAATCATTGATATACACCATGAAGAATATCGGCCCCAGCACCGACCCCTGCGGAACTCTGGTAGTCACTGGCAGCCAACTAGAAAAAGCCCCCTTTATTAACACACTTTACCTTTTGCCAACCAGCCAATCTGCTATCCATGCTAGTATCTTCCCTCTGATACCATGGGCTCTTATCTTCTTTAGCAGCCTTGCATGTGGCACCTTATCAAAGGCCTCTGAAAATCTAGGTAAACTACATCCACCTTTGTCTATCCTGCTATTTATTTCCTCAAAGAATTCAAACAGGTTCGCCAGGCAAGATCTCCCTTTCACAAAACTATGCTAACTTCAGCCTATTTTATCCTGTGTTTCTATGTACTCAGAAATGGACTCTTAAATCTTACCAACATGGTTGGTCTGGAAGTGAAGGTTCCAGTTGCAGAGGGGAGTTCTGATTCCAAGTTACACATAGGTTTCCTCCTGAACTTCCAAGATTTAATTATAGACAATAGACAATAAGTGCAGGAGTAGGCCATTCGGGCCTTCAAGCCAGCACCGTCATTCAATGTGATCATGGCTGATCATCCCCAATCAGTAACCCGTTCCTGCCTTCTCCCCATATCCTCTGACTCCGCTGTTTTAAGAGCCCTATCTTGCTCTCTTTTGAAAGCATCCAGAGAACCTGCCTCCATCGCCCTCTGAGGCAGAGAATTCAACATGACTCACCACTTTCTGTGAGAAAGTGTTTCCTCGTCTCCGTTCTAAATGGCTTACTTCTTATTTTAAACTGTGGCCACTGGTTCTGGACTCCCCCAACATCGGGAACATGTTTCCTGCCTATAGCATGTCCAAATCCTTAACAATCTTATATGTTTCAATGAGATTCCCTCTCATCCTTCTAAACTCCAGAGTGTACAAGCCCTGCTGCTCCATTCTCTCAGCATATGACAGTCCCGCCATCTCGGGAATTAACCTTGTAAACCTACGCTGCACTCTCTCAATAGCAAGAATGTCCTTCCTCAAATTAGGGGACCAAAACTGCACACAATACTCCAGGTGTGGTCTCACTCGGGCTTTGTACAACTGCAGAAGGACCTCTTTGCTCGTATATTCGATTCCTCTTGTTATAAAGGCCAACATGCCATTCGCTTTCTTCACTGCCTGCTGTACCTGCATGCTTACTTTCATAGACTGATGTACAAGGACCCCCAGATCCTGTTGTACTTCCCATTTTCCCAACTTGACGCAATTTACATAGTATTCAGGAAATTCAGGAAATAAAGGGGAAAAAGCTAAACATGAAGAGCCCAAGAAAACTTGGCTTATTATTAATTTATTTTACAACCAAAGTACATTTCATATCATCTTGCAACCAAATTATATACACCAACATCCCACAAATAAAGGTTGGTGCACTCTTACTGTCTATGTGAAGACTCATTGAGGTTGGCCTTGTCGACCAATATATACAGACCTCCAAATGAACCTTTGCCATGGTCTCTGCCAGGCAAGCACCCTGCAAGTTACAAATAGATCTGCTCTGGTTGGAATCAAACTCAATCATGTTTGTGACCTTTACTTAACCTATTCTTGGAGATCATTGCAATCTCTAGCCACTATCAGCAAAAGTTTAGCCAATAGCTGTTTGTAGGATTTGATTCCATCCATGTCGAACAAAACCTCTCTCAAAAGCAGTCTGGAAGTAGGCTGTGGCACTATGGTTATTTTTCTCTTGTATGGTTGCACTCATGTATGGTATAATTTGACTGGATAGCTCACAAAACACTGTACCTTTGACAATAATAAACCATGCTGAATTCTGGATATTATCCTACTTTGATCACTTCGGACTCTATTGTAGAAATAATAAGGATGAAATTCCTCAGCCTGTGGAGCCCAAATTGACTCTTTAGGCACTTCACGCTGCCGTGGCAAAGCAGCCAACATAATCAAGGACTGCTCATACCCCTGTCTTTGTCCCTTCTCCCCTCTCCTGTTACACAGAAGCTATAGTGAGTGGTTGGGCAGGCTTGGACTTTAATCCTTGGAGCACAGGAGGAAGAGTAGTAATCTTAAAGAAATGTATCGGGATTATGAGGGGAATATGCACATAGTCTGGGTATGTACATAGTCTTTTACCCAGAATTGGGGAATCAAGAGCCAGGGGACATATGTTTAAGGTCAGAGAGGAAAGATTTAAGGAACCTGAGAGGCAGCTTTTTCACACAGAGGGTGGTAGGTACGTGGAATAAGCTGCCAGAGGCAGTAGTTGAGGCAGATACTATAACAACATTTAAAAGACATTTGGACAGGTGCATGGATAGGAAATGGTTAAATACGAGCCAAATGCAGGAGGGACTAGTTGTACCAAAGGGCCTGCTTCTGAGCTATATGACCATGACTCTATGACCTATGTGAAACTGAAAATCTCGTGCCACGAGATTCATGAACAGCTTCTTCCCCTCTGTTCTCAGACTCCTGACTGGACTTGCCACTACTGAGGATGTATTCCCGAGCTTATTATGCATTCATGCTGTGGTTTCATCATGTGGTGCTCCCAGTGCGGTTCAGTTAAGTAACCACGTGTTGTCCAGCATTGGCTTCAATAGATGGAATGTGGCTTGCAACGCGCCCATCAATCCTCAATATGTGAACATCACTTCCATTCGGTATCATGGAATCACATTTCTAACCTTGATGCAATTGTAACAAAGATAGAAAATAATCTGTGCTTACCATTTAGCTTTGCCTGGTGTTAGTTATTCTATTCACAAAACCCTTTTCTTTTAGCCATGGAGAACCTTCCTTCTGTCTTTGTGTGGAACTGATAAATGCGACCCATCCTGACTAAACTCAGACATAACTGCCATATTTTATCCACTACTGACCTGGTTCAGTGGCACGTGAGGGTAATGTACACGGTCTTGCTCTCCTGGGGTGGAAAATTGCAGCCTTCATGTGGTCCGCCCTGTTTTGACGAATGCAATCAACCCGGCGTGCACAATCAATCTTGCTCTCCACATTATAAAAAGAGTGCAGAGGAAGTTCAGAAATGTAAGGAAAAAGTAAATGGATATTTTCAAAAATGCCATTCAGTATATATTCAGGAAAACTGAAAAGCAAGTCTCTTTATGTGCCTTGAGGGAATTTGAGAACTGACAACATGGGTCTTTAAAGTGATGCTGTTTGATGAGAAAGATTTTGTAGTATGGAAGATTGAAAAGACATGATTTGTCTACTTGTTGAGAATAAGAAACCAATTCCTACACTGGCTGAGCCAAAGAGCCAAGATGCATTTGAGGGAGAACGCAATAGAAAGATACAACGATAGGCTGGAGAATGTTTGTGAAGAGCACAACATTTGGCGTCGATCAGTTGCATGAAATATCATGCATCCCTGGACATAAATACCCATGTAAATGTATGCAGTCCAGATGGTGATCTCCTCCATCAGCTCAGCCAGATCAAGTTGACCATTACCAATTGCTTGTTTACTGCACATTATTAACCTGTAGTTAGTTTGTCAATTAGTTCAGCTAACACTAGTAAATGTGGCATCTTAGTATTCTCACTTGTGGCATTCTGACATTTAAGAAAGCTAAAAACGGTGTCTGAGTAGCTCAGTGTAAATCATCGTGCTGATTTCCAGAAAGCCAGGTAATATTAACAAAGCACACAATCCTGGATAATAAAATAAGAATTCTGCTAAATACACAAGAAAGAAGCTCATAACGCTTGTAGTTAACTATTCAAATCAGATTACTATCCCTGAGAAAACAATTTCATGGTAGAACCAGATATAAGTTAAAATTAAATGACAGGAAAATAAACATAAATTAGTTTATTCCATGGTTGTCAATCAATGCTGAAGTACACACTGCATTGTTAATTTAAATTCACATGTTCAGACCCTCTAAAACCTTGACATTTCTGTTATTTTCCATAATTCATCTGCTTTAATCTGATTGTACCATGGTTCAATATATAAAAGGTAAGTCAATTAATGATGTCATTTTCTTCCAATCACACCTTTCCGTCTGGGTCATAAGGCAGCGTCAAATCTCTCGGGGACTTAGATTCAAAGTACTGCTCTCAACATAGTCCTTGCGGAGCAAAAAAAAACAACCTGCAGGAATCGGCTAAATCTTTATAGATATGCCCTCCTTTCCATCTATATTTTAATTTTATTTATGTCTTTTCCTTATTTTGATCACCCACCCCACCCAAGCCAGCCTTACCAGCTGGCCTGACAAATGGGCTACAGTCCAGGCCGCCTCTCTGAAGTGTGTGGAGATTCACCTGCTAGAAATTGTTTTGTTCCTCGTTTTGCCCCAGTGTCATTATCAACAATCTCTACACGCAGTTGCCAACTCTTGTTGAGCGTAATCCTGGATGTTTTCATTGCACAACATTAACTTGAACCTAAGCCTGCCAAACTGTCTTCTGTTACGTGTCCCATGATTTTTATCACAAATAAACAAACGTGTTCAAAGAACATAATTTGTTTAATGCCCTTATGATTTATCTTCCAGGCGTTTGGATGTATTAGTGCCAAAAAGATCATCGTAAATTCTCTCGACTCCAGGGCAATACTGAAAGGTTGGCAACCCCAAGCTCACTTTATTATATCAGGCTAATGCACCCATTTAAAGCCTCTGCTCCTGAAATGCACATGGAAGCAAAGTGCCGAGGAGCAGATTGACCAAGACTGTGGGCTCACTGTTCTGTTTCACTATTCCCAATGTCAAAACAGAGAGATTATGCTTCACTTGGGAAGATTAGTCTGGACTGGCACCAGCTCGCTGGAATTAATTCATCATCCAAACAGGCTACAATCACTGTCAATTTGCTTTACCTAGCAACTGAACAAACAACTTTCATTTGCAGAAGGTGCTCTACTAAGATGGATGATACACACAGCTGAAGTGACTGATCACAGGCTGGCTGCTTCCTCAGCTGAAGGCCTCGAACATATGAGCTCCCTGTCTCTTTGAAGCAGTGGACCTTTGAGAAACGTAATCACATTATTTTTCTGTTACTGAAAACGTCTGCTTGCCTATGGGTTCCATGGTATATTTTTCTCCTGTGTACAAAGCTCATGAAAACTATTTTAATGTCACTTTAAAAAATGAAAGCCTCCTTACTTTTGCAAAGTGGGCAAAACTATTTTAGTATTTATGCCTGTAATTTTTATTAAGATATTTTTATTGAGGTAATAATGTATAATTATAATTGTTTATAATTACATACACTGCATTTACAGCAAAAAAAAAATCACCCATTTTGCCCATCTGATCCATATCATTGTTTTTGCACCATGCAATCTTTTTCATCTTCCTCATTAGCATATTTCCCTAATTCTTTGTCTTGAGTGCGTTTATCCAACTTCCCTTCAAATTCATCTCTGCAGTTCATCCCATGAAAACATGTTCCATGTTTATACCAAATCTGGAAAAAAAATACTTCTCTTGAATTCTCAAATGAATTCTTTCATGGCTCCCTTAAATCTACACTTTCTGTGTTCTGGTCTCACTTACAAATGGAAACATCCTTGTCCCTATCGTTCTTAGTCTTGTGTATGGCATGCACAGCCTAAAGTTGTAGGACAACTTGTTCTATTTGATCTTACTTGATTGGGTACGCCAGATTTATAGCATTCCTCGAAACAGGGCGGACCACGTGAAGGTTGCAATCTCCCACCCCGTCCCTATGCTATTAAACATTTCATAATCTTAAATAGGCCAGATAGACACAAACTGCTGGAGCAACCCAGCGGGTGAGGCAGCAAATGGATCCGGCAGAAAATGGATAGGTGACATGACATGGATAGGTTTCAGGTCGGGACCCTTAAAGGCTCTATTTTCGCCAGAGAGGCTGCCTGACCTGCTTAATAACTCCAGCATTTTCAGCCTATCTTTGATCTAAACCAGCATCTGCAGTTCCTTTTTATTACTTCAATAGAGCTGCCCAGAATTTTCATTTTTCTGGAATTCCAACCCATTCAATCACTTTGTGATTGTCAAACTGTTTTCTGTTGGGCAGTATGCAAGTCAATGAAGCAATTAGCCTACTTGTGTTGTTATTGAGCTTCTTTTTTTCTTAGCAAAAAATACGCTTACCTTTCGGCCTTCATTTCTGCGAAGTGGTTGACAGAATATCAATGCCTACATTTTCATTCGCTGATCAGTAGTACTGAGCATGATGTGAAGTAATGACAGCATGCTTTCCTCCAATTCAAAAATCCTTTTAGTTAACTTCATTTTAATTGAATTTAGATATTAGGTAATGACAGCATGATTCACTCCAATTCTAAAATTCCTTTTAGTTTACTTCAATGGAATTGAATTTTAGAAGTAAAATATAGAGCCGCTACTGTACAGAGCAGTGAATACCACTGACCAGGAAAAGATTTCCAGCAGAACTCTTACACTGAAGCTGACGGACATGCCTGGTGTCACAGTAATTTCAAACTCTGCATCGCAAAATGTTTTTGGTGGAATGAAAGAATCTTCTGAAATAATGGGATTATTGAATTAAAAACCCCACAGAGAACTAAAAACAAAAAAAAACATTTTAATTGTGAGATTGATCGTTTGCCATTCATCTATTTTTTAATTAACTGTTTATGGTCAATTTTCAATTTTCAAATTTTCTATGAGAATGCAGGGTGACTTGGACAGGTTGGGGGAGTGGGCAGATGCATGGCAGATGAAGTTTGATGGGATCAATGTGAGGTTATCCACTTTGGTAGCAAAAATAGGAAGGCAGATTACTATCTAAATAGCGTCAAGTTGGGAAAAGGGGAACTACAACGGGATCTGGGGGTCCTTGTACATCAGTTTATGAAAGTAAGCGTGCAGGTACAGCAGGCAGTGAAGAAAGCGAATGGCATGTTGGCCTTTATAACAAGAGAAATCTAATATAGGAGCAAAGAGGTCCTTCTGCAGTTGTACAGAGCCCTAGTGAGACCACACCTGGAGTATTGTGTGCAGTTTTGGTCCCCTAATTTGAGGAAGGACATTCTTGCTATTGAGGGAGTGCAGCGTAGGTTTACAAGGTTAATTCCTGGGATGGCGGGACAGTCATATGCTGAGAGAATGGAGCAGCTGGGCTTGTACACTCTGGAGTTTAGAAGGATGAGAGGGGATCTCATTGAAACATATAAGATTGTTAAGGGCTTGGACATGCTATAGGCAGGAAACATGTTCCCGATATTGGGGGAGTCCAGTACCAGGGTTCACAGTTTAAGAATAAGGAGTAAGCCATTTAGAACGGAGACGAGGAAACACCTTTTCCTCACTGAGAGTGGTGAGTCTGTGGAATTCTCTGCCTCAAAGGGTGGTGGAGGCAGGTTCTCTGGATGCTTTCAAGAGAGAGCTAGATAGGGCTCTTAAAAATAGCGGAATCAGGGGATATGGGGAGAAGGCAGGAATGGAGTACTGATTGGGGATGATCAGCCATGATCATGGCGGTGCTGGTTTGAAGGGCCAAATTGCCTACTCCTGCACCTATTGTCTATTGTCTATTGTCTATTGTAAAATTACATTTCATAACACATCATCCCCTATATTATATATAATAAAGCAATGGAGATAAATGGAGATAAATCAACTGTGTAGGAAGGAACTGCAGATGCTGGTTTAAACCGAAGATACACACAAAAAGATAGACGGGTCTGAAGAAATGTCTCGACCCGAAACGTCACCCATCCTTCTCTCCATAGATGCTGAATGTCCCGGAGGATTGGCGTACTGCGCATGTTGTTCCATGGTTTAAAAAGGATTCAAAGAATAAACCTAGCAATTTATAGACCTGTTAATTTGACGTCAGTGGTGGGCAAATTAATGGAAAGGATACTTAGAGATAATATATATAAACATCTGGATAAACAGGGTCTGATCAGGAACAGTCAACATGGATTTGTGCCTGGAAGGTCATGTTTGACAAACCTTCTTGAATTTTTTGAAGAGGTTACTAGGGAAATTGATGAGGGTAAAGCAGTGGATGTTGTCTATATGGATTTCAGCAAGGCCTTTGACAAGGTTCCCCATGGAAGGTTGGTTAAGAAGGTTCAATCTTTGGGTGTTAATGGCGGAGTAGCAAGATGGATTCAACAGTGGCTGAATGGGAGATGTCAGAGAGTAATGGTGGATGGCTGTTTGTCAGGTTGGAAGCCAGTGACCAGTGGGGTGCCTCAGGGATCTGTGTTGGGTTCACTGTTGTTTGTCATGTACATCAATGATCTGGATGATGGGATGGAAAATTGGATAAGTAAGTATGCAGATGATACTAAGATAGGTGGTGTTGTGGATAATGAAGTAGATTTTCGAAGTCTACAGAGAGATTTGGGCCATTTGGAAAAGTGGGCTGAAAGATGGCAGATGGAGTTTAATGCTGATAAGTGTGAAGTGCTACATCTTGGCAGGACAAATCAAAATAGGACGTACATGGTAAATGGTAGGGAATTGAGGAATGCTGTGGAACAGAGGGATCTAGGAATAACTGTGCATAGTTCCCTGAAGGTGGAATCGCATGTAGATAGGGTGGTAAAAAAAAGTTTTTGGTGTGCTGGCCTTTATAAATCAGAGCATTGAATATAGGAGTAGGGAAGTAATGTTAAAATTGTACAAGGCATTGGTAAGACCAATTCTGGAGTATGGTGTACAATTTTGGTCGCCTAATTATAGGAAGGATGTCAACAAAATAGAGAGAGTACAGAGGAGATTTACTAGAATGTTGCCGGGGTTCCAGCAACTAAGTTACAGAGAAAGGTTGAACAAGTTAGGTCTTTATTCTTTGGAGCGCAGAAGGTTAAGGGGGTACTTGATTGAGGTCTTTAAAATGATGAAAGGGATACACAGAGTTGACATGGATAAGCTTTTCCCATTGAGGGTAGGGAAGATTCAAACAAGAGGGCATGACATGAGAATTAAGGGACAGGTGTTTAGGGCTAACATGAGGGGGAACTTCTTTACTCAGAGAGTGGTGGCTGTGTGGAATGAGCTTCCAGCAGAAGTGGTGGAGGCAGGATCGATTTTAACATTTAAAAGTAAAGTGGATAGGTATATGGACGGGAAGGGAATGGAGGGGTATGGTCTGAGTGCAGGTAGATGGGTCTAGGGGAAAATAAATGGTCGGCACGGACTGGAAGGGCCGAGAGCGCCTGTTTCCGTGCTGTAATTGTTATATGGTTATATGGTTATGTCCCATTGAGTTACTCCAGATTTTTGTGTCTATTGAGGTAAATTGACTACGAGATAATGTTTTAAATGACATTGCGCACATAGTATAAAGATTGATATTTCACATTGTAGACAAGAAGAGAGTAGTGCAACTGTTTTGAAATCACTTCTTATTTCATTTAACAACGCATGGTAGGAGCTTTGTTTCAAAACCAAACAGCACTGGCTGTTTACAAGCAACACCCTACCTAACCAATGAATCAATATCATTGGATCTGTGTGCATGTACAATATTGATCACAGATAATTAAAAAAAAACATTAAATGAATGGGCTGTTTTTGTGCAAATCTTTAACATAAAATCAGTGCTTTCAATTAAGTCGCTGGGGACATTTAATAACTGCAGAGGGATTCAATGAAAACCCTCATAAGAATTGTGAATGTGATGATTGCACTTCCCCCACCACACAGCATGAAGACCATCTACAAAATACACTGCAGCATCTCAGTTTGAAACCCAGATTTCAAAACACATGACAATCAGTTGCAGGGGAATGCCAATATCTCCAATGTCTTCTCTGTCATATTCCATCCTGACTTGGAAATTATTGCTGTTCTTTCATCATTGCAGGGTCTAAATCCTGGAATGACTTGGAAAACATTTTCGCCACATGGCCTGCACAGGTTTGAGAAGGAAACTCACCACCACCTTCTCAGTTGCATTGATAGCTGAGTAATGCAGGAGGGCTTGGACAACAACCAGGCATATGCTGATAAGTGAAAAGTAACTTTTGTGGTACATGAAACCCAGACAATGACTGTCGCCAAGAAGAGAAAGTAAAACCATTTTGATAATGGCATCTCATACAGGAGACTGAATACTATGACTACGAGGTTCGAGAATAGCTTCTTCTCAACAACCATCAGGCTCTTGAACACTGCACAACACTAACCAATGAACTATGGACTGTCTTTGGTTACACTAAGGACTTCATGCATTTTTTGTTGCACCAGTATCATGGTTATTAATTTAGTGATTTAATATTTATTAACTATGTGTATTGTATTACAGACCTGTTATGCTGCAGCAAATAATAATTTCATTGTTCTGTGGTTGGTACAGATGACAATACAATACAATTTATTTGTTGTCATTTGAACCTCACTGAAGTTCAAACGAAATTTAGTTTCTGCAGTCATACAACAAGAAAAAGAACCAAGACACATCACAATTTACACAAACATCCATCACAGCGAATCTCCTCCTCACCGTGATGGAAGGCAAAGTCTTATCTCTCCCCTGCAATCCCCATTCTCCTCCCGATGTCAAAGTCAAAGCCCCCGGCGGGTGATGGTAAATAAGTCCCGCGGCCATTGAGGCCGCGCCGGGCGATGCAAGGCCGTGCTCCGGGTCTTGGTGATGCAAGGCCGTGCTCCGGGTCTTGGTGTTGGAGCCCCCGGCGGGTGCTAGCAAGTCCCGCGGCCATTAAAGCCGCGCTGGGCGATGTCAGACCCCGCTTCCAGGTCATTTTCAACCCCGCAACTCGGGCGGGAGAAGTTGCCAATGCGGAAGCTGCGAAAAGCGGTCTTCCACCAGGGACCCGCGAGTGCCCGGTGTTACCGTCCACCGGACCTGCGGCTGGAGCCTCCGAAGCTCCGGGGTCGTGCCGCAGCAGCGTGCCACCACAGCTCTCCGCGCTCCGAACCCGGCCAGCTCCATGATGGTGAGTAGTCCGAAGGCTCCACGACTGGAGCCCCCAGGTCGTTCCGGTTGGAGGCCGCTCCACGGTGCTAGGCCCCAACGACAACGGAGACCTGACAGAGAAAAGGTCGGGTCCTCCGTACAGGGAAAAGATTTTAAAAGTTTCCCCCACCCCGCCCCCCCACACATACCCAGTTAAAAAAACACTGTAAACTACACGCAACGGGACAAGAAAATTAAAAAAGGACAGACGGACTGCAGAGACCGCTGCGATGTAGGTCGCGCCACTGACCCAATTAAGCATTTTTGACTAATTATCATCATTACCTTAAAAGAGATGCGACTTTTCTCCTAGCCGTATTTTCGCCTCCCTCGTGGCCTAACAACTTGGATTGGAGCGGCCTTTCCCGGAGACCGGCCCAGAGCTTCAGCAGCAGGCGCGGCATGGACTTCCATCGTGGAGCCAGAAGAAAGGTTCCAACCATCGGCCTGCTGACTTTTAATTTAACATCATGAAGCCTCGGTCTGCGGAGCTTCTAGCCGCGGACGTGGCGTGGACTTATCATCCCGGAGCCTGGGATCCCTTGCCGGGGATCGCCGGAGAAGAGCTCCGACCGCTGGCCTGCCTGCGGCCTATTGCATCAAGAAGCCGCGGTCTCCGGTAAAGAAGTGGTCGATTCTGGCACTCCAAGCCACGGAGTGTGTTCCATCCGTCCCGACGTCGGAGCTTCGATCATGCCGACAAGAGTGGTTGTACATCGGGCCATCCATAGCGACGACTACGCAGGATCAAGGCCCCAAACACAGGTGAACAAAAGGAGGAAGACTGACTGAACTTTATTGCCTTCCATCATAGTGATCACTGTGGTGGATGTTTATGTTAAGTTCTATCGTTCTTTTAATTGTGTTATGTTACATAGAAACATAGAAACATAGAAAATAGGTGCAGGAGGAGGCCATTCGGCCCTTCAAGCCAGCACCACCATTCATTGTAATCATGGCCGATCGTCCACTATCAATAATCCGTGCCTGCCTTCTCGCCATATCCCATGACCCCAAGAGCCCCGAGAGCTCTGTCCAACTCTCTCTTAAATCCATCCAGTGATTTGGCCTCCACTGCTCTCTGTGGCAGGGAATTCCATAAATTCACAACTCTCTGGGTAAAAAAGATTTTTCTCAGCTCAGGCTTAAATGACCTCCCCTTTATTCTAAGACTGTGGCCCCTGGTTCTGGACTCACCCAACATTGGGAACATTTTTCCTGCATCTAGCTTGTCCAGTCCTTTTATAATTTTAGATGTTTCTATAAGATCCCCCTCACCCTTCTGAACTCCAGTGAATACAAGCCTAGCCTTTTCAATCTTTCCTCATATGGCAGTCCCGCCATCCCAGGGATCAATCTCGTGAACCTACGCTGCACTGCCTCAATCACAAGGATGTCCTTCCTCAAATTAGGAGACCAAAACTGTACAACTGCAGAAGAACCTCTTTACTCCTGTACTGAAATCCTCTTGTTATGAAGGCCAACATTCCATTAGCTTTCTTCACTGCCTGCTGTACCTGCACGCCAACTTTCAGTGACCAGTGTACAAGGACACCCAGGTCTCGCTGCACCTCCCCCTTACCTAACCTAACCCCATTGAGATAATAATCTGCCATTGAGATAATGATAATGTTCTTTTAATTATACGACTGCATGGTAACTCAAATATCACTGTACCTTAATTGGAGCATGTGACAATAAATGTGAACTTAGAACTTGAACTATGTCTCTCTGTGGGGTCAGAAACCTAGCTTAATATTTTCCAACATTTTCAGTTTTTATTTCAGATTTCCAGCCTCTGCAGTTCATAAAAACAAATTCATTAGTTTTAGTCTTGCCAATGATGCCGACTTTCCTGAAACTGGGCTGAGTGGCTTGCTGTAAGATATGTATATTATACAGTAAAATGCTCAATAAAAATGTAGTAACATTGTAGCTAGACACAAAATGCTGGGGTAACTCACCGGGACAGACAACATCTCTGGAGAGAAGGAATGGGTGACATTTTGGGCCAAGACCCTTCTTCAGACAGAACGGTCTCGATCCAAAACATCACCCAATCCTTCAATCCAGAGATGCTGCCTGTCCTGCTGAGTTACTCCAGCATTTTGTATCTATCTTCGGTTTAAACCAGCATCTGCAGTTCCTTCCCACAATAATAACATTGTAGCTCTTAGTTCAATCTTTGCGTTATAGAGAATGCATGAGGAATTCCTGTCACTACAGTTTTCTGTTCTAACATTGTTTTTATGATTACTTGATTACAGAAATATTATAAAGAGCTCTTTTAATGCAATCCATTCAATCGTATGTTCTCTCTAAATCCAGTTTCTTCACTTGTGATAAGAGCCCCGCAAGAGAAAGAAGTCAATTAGCAGCAGTTTCAAATTTCATGAACCACCCTGCTTCTAACCCACAGATTAAAGAAATATCCAGCTCCTAATAATTAACACTTACAGAGTGTTCTAAAATTCATTTTAATAAATGAAGCTATGAAAAAAAAATCCTTTCGTTAGAGTACCCATTTCCCAAAAGCACAAGAACTATTGTGTCCCTCAGAATATTTAAATCATATCTGTTTATCCTAATCTTTTGAGCCTAGTGTTCCAGTTCAAGCTAGTTTATTGACAAAGAGTTAGAGAATCAGTGCAGCAGGAATTGATTTGGTAGTATTTCTTTCTACGCATCTAATGCTCTCGCAAATAAATACATGAACAGTTTTTCTCTTGACATGTTTGATTAAAGTAAAGGTTAAATGCAAAAAAAATCAATAAAAATAAGTTGAATTAAATCAATAGAAAATATAGTATAGCTCCCATAAGAAGTAAACTAGCATTGCTTCAAAATGTTTATTAATAATAAAAATTAAACAGCATTGATTTTACATTTTGTGATAGTGATGTTATAGATTATAATATGTGATAAAGTACAACACAACTTCCATTATGTAACACCGCAAATATTGTACAACATTCTAATGAGCTTGAAGACACAAGGAACTGCAAACGCTGGTTTGCAAAAAAGGACACAAAGTGCTGGAATAACTCAGCTGGTCAGGGAGCATCTCTGAAGAACATGGATAGACAATATTGCAGGTCGGGATCCATCTTCAGACTCCTTACCCCTCTCATCGTAAGTATTTGGTATGTGGGTGAATAGTCTTTATTGTACAACATTCTAACAAGCTTGGAATTGCATATCAGGGTTTACAAAAAAAGACACAAAGTGCTGGAGTAACACAATGGGTCAGGCAGCATCACTGGGGGACATGGATTCGGTGAAGTGAAACCTGAAACATCACCTAAGAATATCCGAGATGCTGCCTGACCCACTGAATTACTCCAGCACTTTGTTTTTGTTTATAAGCTTCACAAGATTATCAGACAAAATGTAATGCTGATCCCCTTCAGGTAATGTGTGGGCAGGTAAAATATTGGCCAAAACTTGATGTTTTAAGGATCACTTTACAGGAGAAGAGAGATGCACAGATACAGAAGATTCTAGAGAAGAATTTCCATATCCTTGCAGTTGAAGGCGGAACGATGACAATAGAGGATAATCAGAAACCCAGAACGAAGGGGTGAAGAAAGAATGAAGGGGTGTTAGAGGGCTAGAGGCCCAAAGAATATTGCTAAACCTGCAACAAACACATTCAACTCAAGGTAAAACCAACATTGAAAGGATCAGGCAGTCGCGGTGCTGTAAGTCAGACTGTGGCTTTCATGTAAAATTGACCAAGCTTCATATTCCGACACATCATTTAGAATCAAGGCCTTTAAGTGAACTTAAGTAGAGTTATACCCAAGAGGTAAAGTAGCAACAAAAATGCTTTTTTCACTGTACCTCAATACACACAACAATAAACTAAAGTGAACTAAGCTAAACTATAAAAACTGGTTGTGAGCTGAACAAAGTGAATTGCATGTTTCCTTCTCCTGACCTCTGTAACCCAGACATACACAAAGGCCTAAGATCATACAAAAGTAGCAAGCACGATTCCACCAAATCTGGTTGCATCGCTAGAGCCTTTGGGAAGTTTAATGGAATTACTGGAATTGAAACTCATCTTCAGCTTTTTGGGATGTTGATAATTCAGAATCTTTCTTTCCAAACTCCTTTTTATGATAATGGGCAAAACATAAAACCTTCTCTTGAGACTCATTGAAGCGTGAGAAGGAACCATTTCACAGTCAAACATGAAGTAAAGATAATGAAATCAAAGGAGATAGTGTATCTATTGAATTGCTGCAAGCGTGATTCCGTATGATAAATTGTGGAAGGTACAGAAGCTGTGGACAGGCAGCACGTGCTCTTTGTCAACTGGCCCGACCGATCTTCCGTCCCCTTCACCATCAAGCCTGACTTCTTGAAGGTGCTGGGGATCTGGTTTGGTGGGGCTGAGGCGTGTGGCAAAAATTGGCTGGAGCGGATAGCCAAGGTCGGGAATAAACTGGGGCTGTGGAAGTAGCACTCCCTGTCTATAAAAAAAACATTTAGTCATCGTGTGTGAGGTGCTCCCGGGGCTTCTGTACTTGGCCCGTCCCCTGCTCCTATGCCACAGTGATCACCCAGCCGTCTTCCTCTTCATCTGGAGGTTGACGATGGACCGGATGCAACGGACTACAATACACATGTTGGCAGACAATAGACAATAGACAATAGGTGCAGGAGTAAGCCATTCGGCCATTCGAGCTAGCATCACCATTCAATGTGATTATGGCTGATCATCCACAATCAGTACCCCATTCCTGCCTTCTCCCCATATCCACTGACTCCGTTATCTTTAAGAGACCTATCTAGCTCTAGCTATAGACAGAAATAAAAGCCTGCCCAGCATCGCTCGCACCCTGATGGCCACCTTCGATTGTGGCTGCATCAGACTATGTGTAGAGCCAAAGCATGTGGGCACCAAGAGTCATTTCCTGCTGAGGCGCTACCCTTCCCTGGTGTTATAAAGCACAGGCCTGGCACAGATGCTACGCAATGTACCAGTCAGCTGGACATTGCCGCAACATCTGTCATTCGTGGAAAAGTTCTTCCGGACCAACACCTTTGACCACAAGTCCATCATGCAGGCCCTGCAGGAATAGGATCTGGTGGACCCTGTGGCATGGTTCCCAGAGCAGACTGCCCAGCTTGTCTGGCGAAATGCCTCATTGCCAGAACCTCACCGACAAACACCAACACCTGGATTGGCTGATGGTGAAAGGGGCCCTCCCAGTCAGATCCTTCCTGCACCGTCGGAATTTAACTACCAATCCATGCTGCCCTTGGGACGGCTGTTATGGAGAGGAGACGGTTGCCCACCTCTTCGCAGAGTGTGGATTTGCAAAGAAAGTCTGGAGAAGTTTGCAAAGGTCCCTGTCACAGGTTATTCTAAACAGCTCCATAACAGAGGACTGATGTATGGACTGTTCCCAGGATCACTTTCAGTGATGGACGTGGCGTGTTGCTGGAAGGTCATCATCTCAGTGAAAGACGCTCTTTGGTCGGCCTGAAATTTGTTGATCTCCAAGCAGAGCGCGATGTCCAGCAAGGAATGTTGCCGACTGGACCGCTGCAGACTGCAGGAGTGGCAGTCTAAAAATATTTAACGTTTATTTTGAATAATAAAAAAATGGCGGCACAATGTCGCAGCAGTAGGGTTGCTGCGTTATGGCGCCAGAGACCCCGGTTCAATCCTGACTATGGGTGCTGTCTGTACGGAGTGTGTACGTTCTCCCTGTGACCGCGTGGGTTTTCTCTGTGCTCCAGTTTCCTCCCACATTCTAAAGATATGCGGGTTCGTAGGCTAATTGGCTTCTGTAAATTTGTCCCTTTGTGTAGGATAGAACTAGTGCACGGCTGGTTGGTTGGGACTCATTGGGCCAGAGGGCCTGCTTCTACATTGTATCTCTAAACTAAAAAAACTAAAAGATTGATTCCCTGTGCACACAGGAACAGCCTCCTCCAAGATATTGCCAGGACATTATTGAGGGTAGGGAAGATTCAAACAAGAGGGCATGACATGAGAATTAAGGGACAGAAGTTTCGGGGTAACGTGAGGGGGACCTTCTTTACTCAGAGGGTGGTGGCTGTGTGGAATGAGCTTCCAGCAGAAGTGGTGGAGGCAGGATCGATTTTAACATTTAAGACTAAAGTGGATAGGTATATGGACGTGAAGGGAATGGAGGGGTATGGTCTGAGTGCAGGTAGATGGGACTAGGGGAAAACAAATGGTCGGCACGGACTGGAAGGGCCGAGAGGGCCTGTTTCCGTGCTGTAATTGTTATATGGTTATATGGTTTGTTATATGGACATGATGTTTTAACTAATATCTAGGCATGTATTTGTAAGTGATATTTAAAGGGCAGCTTTCCACAGAACTACAGATAGAGGTGATCACCTGCAGATAACAATGGGCTCCTTCAAGTGATCACCATTAGAGATGTTTAGTTTTATTCAGTTTTAGTTTTAGATATACAGCATGGAAACAGGCCCTTTGCCCCACTGCGTCCATGCTGACCAGCGATCACCGCACATTAACGCAATGCTACACACAAGGGACAATTTACATTTATGCCAAGCCTATTAACCTACAAACCTCTATGTCTCTGAGTGTGGGAGAAAACCCAAGATCTCTGAGAAAACTCATGCAGGTCATGGGGAGAACGTACAAACTCCGTACAGACAGCACCCGTGGTCAGGATCGAATCCGGATCTCTGGCGCTGTAAGGCAGTAGCTCTAACACTGCACAACTGCGCCAGTGAAGAATGTATGATTTGAAGCTAGCGTTATAGCTAAGATGTAATGTAGCATGAGGTTGTTGGAGTAAAGAAATCGTAAGAGTGCTCATTATTTTATAGTATTTTCCTTCATGATAGTTCGTATGTTGTATTAATTATACTGTTGGTATTTATAGTAGTTCACTTGTAGTAATTACTCAGTCTTGATCATTTTAAAGGACTTTAAAGTGTGCTGCTGTCAAGAATTGTAAGATTAAACGAGAACTTACTAGTTTGAAGTTTGATCTTGATTTTATGAGGAGTTACGTTGGTGATTACGTGACGAACCCCGCCAGTTCGCATGCGCGTCAATCTTCAAAGCTGCTGTATGAAATCACAAATAACAAAAATCGAAGTTAACACAGTAAGATTAGCAACCTGAGAACTACCAGATGACCTTTATGAGAGAGGGTTGGGCGTGGAGGGCACGTAATCACCAACGTAACTCCTCATAAAATCAAGATCAAACTTCAAACTGGTAAGTTCTCATTTAATCTCACTATTTTACTTCGGAGTCACGTGAGTGATTCCGTGAAGGGTTCAAAGCCCTGTGATTTCATGTCGCGGATCCAAATCTCGGCGTCTCACTGCATCGATTGACTCAGGATGAGTGAATAATCAAAAATGTATTAAGAATGACATTGATTCAAATGTATTAATGGTTTACGTTAATAAAGAAATCAACAGCAACCCCTGTATCTCAGGGGAGGCTAAAGTGGACGTAAAACATAATGGGCAAAAAGCCCGGGTCAGTAACCGGCCTATGGTAAAAAAAAATTAAAAATCAATTCAGTTGATCATCCTGCGGTCACAAGGATATGGTCGATGGGAATGTCCATTGCTCTGGCCGTTGTTGTTGATGCTGCCCTGGTGGAATGAGATGTGCAATCGTCAGTGTTAATACCTGCATAAACCAGAACCTGCTGCAGCCACCTTGAAATAGTTTGAACAGACCTTTCCTTGTGTGGTTGTTTGTCATTTAATAAACAATGCTGATTCCACACTTCTTTGGATTCTGGTGGCCTTGATATAATATAGCAAGCCTGCCCTCCCACATAGATGTGAGTCCGTAGGGGATCCGAAATATATATCTTAAATGCTGCCACCCCTGGTCTGCTCTGCTAGTGTAGATCAGAAATGTGAAATGTAATGGCACCTACAGCCAATTCCATCCTATCTAGCCACAATGTTTGCAATGTTTGCCCTCGTTGTGCTGATACTAGTGTCATGACTAAGGATGTAACTGGAACCCCCTAGTGAAGTATTGTTAACACATTTTCAATATCCAAATTGCATATTCTTGTAGTGGGAGAACTTGTGTCAAGATCTCTTTTGCAACGATATCTGGGGTTGCAACTCTTTTGCAACTCGATATCCAACAGAGTGGTTCCCGTTTGTTGCAGCTGTAGTGGCTCTATAACTGAATTATTGTCAAAGACCATTTAAGAAAGAACTGAAAAACATCATTAATCTGTACTGTATTAAATGTAACATTAACATTAAACAAAACCGCTTCCGATCCCCTCAATAAGAATGTACTGCTTTTTTGGTGCTATCCCTGCACTCTGCAGTGAGCACATCCATGGCTTGATGTGACAACCTGAGCCATAAGGCAGTCCATTCAGAATGTGTAAGTCAATAATTGTTTTATTATGCAGAGGCCGGTTTCCTGAACCACAGTTTGAACCAGCACAGTTTTCGTTTTTTAGAATAACCGTATACGGTTGTATTATTATGCCTGACGAAAGCAAGCAACATGGCTGCTTAGCCAGTCAGACAGTACGAAAACCTAAAGCGAGGTCTTGCTGACTGTTTCAAGACCCGACTAATGAGGCAAAATGGAGGAAGACATAAAAGAAAATTCCTTCTTAGAAACATAGAAACATAGAAATTAGGTGCAGGAGCAGGCCATTCGGCCCTTCAAGCCTGCACCGCCATTCAATATGATCATGGCTGATCATCCAACTCAGTATCCCGTACCTGCTTTCTCTCCATACCCCCTGATCCCTTCAGCCACAAGGGCCACATCCAACCCTCTTAAATATGGCCAACGAACTGTCCTCAACTACCTTCTGTGGCAGAGAATTCCACAGATTCACCACTCTCTGTGTGAAAAATGATTTTCTCATTTTGGTCCTAAAAGAGTTCCCCCTTATCCTTAAACTGTGACCCCTTGTCCTGGATTTCCCCAACATCGGGAACAATCTTCCTGCATCTAGCCTGTCCAACCCTTTAAGAATTTTGTAAGTCTCTATGAGATCACCCCTCAATCTTCTAAATTCCAGCGAGTACAAGCCAAGTCTATCCAGTCTTTCTTCATATGGAAGTCGTGCCATCCCAGGAATCAGTCTGGTGAACCTTCTCTGTACTCCCTCTATGGCAAGAATGTCTTTCCTCAGATTAGGAGACCAAAACTGTACGTAATACTCCAGGTGTTGCCTCACCAAGACCCTGTACAACTGCAGTAGTTCTTTTTGTAGCGAGAATGTATTTCTCCGCACTGTTCTGCCACATATTTTTGCAATCAGTGAACAAGCATGAAACCAACATGTCGATATTCGATGTAACATTGAACCATACTTTCATAATACTTTGAGATCCAATACCTATTCTGTGTTGTCATTGATCTGAACTTGATGATACACCATTGGCAAAGGAGGTTAGGTAAATTATTACAGGATACTTTTACTTGATTGCCATGTGACTAACATATAACACCACCGTAGTGTAGCAACTTGAAGTTGAGCATGTAGATTATGTACATTCGCTCAATAGCCCTTTACCCATGGGGTGCATCTAGTGTGTATATTTAGTTGATACCAAGAACTGAAGAATTGGCAACTCATGCAAATCTCCGCTACCTCCAACAAGAGATGGTATTCGGAACTTCTCACCTTAGAGCTCTTGGCATCAGTTTGTAATAACTGAATTTGACCGACCAAACTACTGGAGCAATGCTGAATACTGTTTGTTCATCATTGTGATTGTGATTGCTTTAGCTGATAATAGCATAAGGTTGTTAACAATGATCTATATGTCCTTTGAGAGGTCACTACTTTGCACAATATCAGTTCCTCGATTTGCACAGCTGAACACAGCTACTATATTGCCAATTACTCTTGATGAAATAGAAGTCAGTTTTATAACAGGTTGCTATTAACTCCAATTTCTTGCCACAGGGCAGAGTCATAGGCTAATTAAAAGTTAAAGGTAAATCCAATGGCCAACAAACTGTTTATCCCATTTTGCAATGTTTTACTGTTATTAGTACAGTTATATTGTCTTTGATAACCTCTGTAATGGGAACTGCATAGAATGGATCTTTCAGACCCTTATGAATCTGTTGTTAGTCAGGAAAATAAGTTTTCATATTCGGAAAGTTCATATGCCCGACACTCTCCAGTTTTCATAATAAACAGGCCACTCCTGCCATTATTCCATGGGTGCTTTGCACGACAACTCTGGCCCGATTTCCGAGCCTTATCTCAAAAGACAACCCTGGCCATAATCCCAAACTTGCTTGGAATGCTAGTACTGTGCCTCAAAGCAGATGTTTTTATCCTTTGTGTGTTGTACAAACAAGTGCAAATATTACAACTTGTGAGTGGTGCACTTACCCATGTTTCAGAAGTGCCAGACCCACCTTGTTGAGTAGGGTTGGTAGGGTGCATGGAACTTCTGCCCAGCTGTCATGCTGCCCCCAGCTCCAGTGAACCGTCTACTGCCGATGAGCGCCTGGGGTGCGTTCTGAAATGATGAACCTTTGCCAGCTGTTGGCCTTAATTGATTCGTCTGCCAGGTTTTCTCCCCTGTTGAATAGGCCTTACCTGAATAACAGATACGGCGGCTGGCTCTCACATCTACTTGTTGGCGCTGTTCACTGCCGGCACATATGTGCTCCAGTATGTTCCATCGACCTCTTTAGAGCCTGGAGTCAGTTATATCTTGACCTTTCGCACTCCCCTCCTCAGAGAGGGCGATTTGTAGGCAGCCCTAAACAGGCGCTGCCGCAGGCCGAAGGATACCTACGCTGATATGAACCCATTGGACCTGTACCAGAATGGAACATTCTGCTGCGATGGCAACTTTGTTGTCAGGAAAAGGCACCTCTGACATGTGCCCTTCATCTCTTGGGTTATGCCCCACGGCCATACCCTGAGACTCAGCATCAGCAGGATACTGACCCGTCTTGGTCTCCGCCTCCAAGAGGGAGACCTGAAGCAGCTCTGTCAACTGGCGCTGCTGGTGCGGCCAGCAGAGATGGAGCATCTGGCTCAACCTTACCATCAGAGTCGGGGTCAGAGCTAAGATGACCCATGGCACGCGCCTCATCATCCATGAGGGTGCTATCAAGCAGCCCTCTACTAGGAGCTGCTGGAGCCTTTTGTTCAGGGTGGCACTGACACTCCTCCTGCTGGCGTGTGCCCTGCTGTAGCACTGTATGCAATAGTTGCTGCATTTGGGATTGTCCTTCAAACGCACTATCCAGCCCCGGTGAGGAATCATCCCCCAACTCCGTGGACCTATTCTTTTGCTATCCAGCCCCGGTGGGGAATCTTCCCCCGACTCCGTGGGCCTAGCAGACTTATGTATTACCTTGAACAACCCTGTCCCTGGCATTGCCGGCGCCACCTCTCGTAGAGGCTGCCGCTTTTTCACATGAAGCAGCCCTGTCCCAGGCGCTGCTGGCGCGGCTCTCCCGTAGGCCAGCGCTTTCACACATGAAGCAGCCCTGTGTCAGGCGCTGCTCGCACGGCTCTCCCGTAGGCCGGCGCTTTCACACATGAAACAGCCCTGTCCCAGGCGCTGCTCGCACGGCTCTCCCGTAGGCCGGCGCTTTTACACATGAAGCAGCCCTATCCCAGGCGCTGCTGGCACGGCCTGTCTCATAGGCCTGCGCTATTACAGTGTAGTCTCACTAATTAAAATTTGTAGTGTAGAGCTTCACCTGTGAAGGGTTAAAAAGCACTATAGCATACATGCAAACTCTATCCTTATTATTAGAGAAAAACCCTTGCAGCCCAACTCACCCGAGTGCAATAGGGCTGAACGAGTCCTCACTTCCACCAATTTTACTCCCTGCCTGGGGACCAACATCTGTGAGCCACTGACCGCACTGTCAGCGACTCCGGCATTACTTACTTGCCACTCCACGGCATCGCCGCAGGCTGGAAGCCACTGACTGCCTTGTCAGCGGCTGCTTATCTCAAAACCCGATCTTTTACCGGTTATCCGCTTCCGCAGTCGGACCAGGGTTTCCCCACAGTCCATAGCCGGCTCACTCATCGGGCTCTGAATCTGGCAGGAAACCTCTGTGAAGAGAGGCTCCTGCTTGAACAAAACCCCTGGTAAGTTGAAAGAAACTTACCTTCTAGGTTTAACTTACCGCCGGCAGGAGCGCTGCCCTGCCAGTCCGGTGCTTGTGCCAATGCGGCTGACGTAACTGACGCGCATGCGAACTGGTGGGGTTCTTCACGGAATCACTCACGTGACTCCGAAGTAAAATCATGAGTACATATGTCATATGTACCGGCAATGGAACAATAAAATTCTTAGACACAAGAAACTGCAGATGCTGGTTTATAAGGGAAAACTGATAATATTTCTGACAGTTTTCTGGCTTGACATGTAAAGCCACTTTAGACCTCAATCATCTTTAAGAAACATGTAGAAACAAAGAATAACAGATTCCAGTTTATACCAAAGATAAACACAAAATGCTGGAGTAACTCAGTGGATCAGGCAGCAACTCTGGAGAACATGGATAGGTGGTGTTTCAGGTCAGGACTCTTCCATAGACTCCTTACTACTTTCATTGTAAGAATTTAGGTAAGAACAACATTTTTACTTGCATTCCTACAATGAAAAGCTGCAGCTTTACAGAACCATAATGCCATAACATAACAAATAAATATACAATAACTTAACAATCAGTAACACTAAGTAACCAAACCACAGTATTGCAAAACTGAAGTATGAAGTGCAGCCAAAACGAAGTCCAGAGTAGATCATAGTTGCTGAGGTAGGGTTGTGGTTAGTGTGCAAGAGCCTGATAGGTGCTAGGGAGAAATGATCTTGAATCTGGTGGTAGCAAGATGAGAGTGCGGTCAGGGTGGTGTGGGTCTATTTTTTTTTCCTCACCTGAACAGGTTTAGGCCAAATGCAGAGTATAGGTCTAAGATAAAGTGAAGGAGGCATTGTAATATTCAGGATTATGCTCCTTTAAAAGAGTTTGATTGACAAACCTAATTTTGGTAAATAGCCAGTTGCAAATCTCTCTCACCATCAGTTGTCTGCAATAGTCTCAATATCTTTGATGCTGCTTCAAATGGGATCCCTCCCTGGCACCTGCACTTTATATGTACACAGCAAACTGAATACAGAAAGGACTCCTAATGGGAGCCTGACTCAGCTGACCTTTGAAATACACTGTCCTCAGCATTTTCTTCAATGTGTCCCGATAGAAGAAACTTCACACAATGCTCAGTATATCTTGAGGTAAATAATTCTTCATATTTATGAGGCTATCTATTATATTAAAAAGATCAATGACTTGTGGACATGTTTGCTTATAATGCTGGTTTGTTTGATTTATTATATTGTTGTTTGCTTTGATTCATTAGCATTCAACATGCCATTGTGTTCATTTTTCTCAGACTAATGGCTGTTCACAATAGAACCTGTTCAGAGAAAGCTACAAAGTGATTAGAGGGCTTCAATGAAAAATATGGAGGAAAAAGATAAGGTTGTTTGTCTTTCCAGTTTGGGTTAAGTAATATCAATTATCAAATCCATTAGTCAATTGAGATCTATTATTTACTCATCTAATTTCCATTCATGTGAACGCAGCAGTCATTACTGTTACAAGATCAGGCAATTGGTTTCCTATTGAAAGACAAGATGACCTTTTGTTTATCCACAATTGCCATTAGATCTTGAATGAGACACCATCTATCCTCCGCTCAGTCCGTCTTAACCTGCCTGATCGCCCGGTTACTCAGCACTTCAACTTCCCCTCCCATTCCCACTCTGACCTTTCTGTCCTGGGCTTCGTCCATTGCCAGAATGAGGCCCAGCGCAAATTGGAGGAACAGCACCTCATATTTTGCTTGGGTAGTTTACACCCCAGCGGTATGAATGTTGACTTCTCTAATTTTAGATAGCCCTTGTTTTTTCCCTCCTTCATCTCCCCCTTCCCAATTCTCCCACAAGGCCTAGTGTCTCCGCCTACTTCCTTTCTTTTTCCCGCTGCCCCCCCCCCTGACATCAGTCTGAAGAAGGGTCTCAACCCGAAACATCGCCAATTCCTTCTATCCATTGATGATGCCTCACCCACTGAGTTTCTTCAGCATTTTTTGTCTACTTTCGATTTTTCCAGCACATGCAGTTCTTTCTTAAACATATTCTGCCTTGCTTCCAGTTTTGGAACTGAAGATGGTTTTTGGCTGTCCTTAATGTGAAGAACAAATAAGCAGTCCTGTGCCATTGAGTATTCGGAAAGTTTATGCTCAAACTTAAGTATAGTGAACCCTAATTTTCCCTCCTTATTACAGATCTTGGTTATATCAGACAAACCTACTGATGGCTGCCGATGCCACCCCTGTCTTGCACTGCCTGCCCAGCCACGTACATCCCCAGCTGCTCACACCACCCGTGGCTCACACCACCTCCCCACCGCTGCCACTGCCACCACCTACGACAACCCTTATCTGCACTCTGGCCGCCTACAGGTCACACCCATTGACTCTGCCAATCCTCGCCCCCCCCCCCCCCTCCCCCCGGCTGCCATCAGGCTAGAGCTGACAACTCACCTGGATTCCAGGCCCAGTTCCAGGCTGAGAGTCTGAAGAAGGATCTCAACATGAAATATCACCTGTCCATGTTTTCCAGAGCTGCTCCCTGACCTGCTGAGTTTCTCCAAAGCTTTGTGTCCTTTTGTGTATTAACCAGCAACTGCCGTTGTTTGTTTCTACAAGTTAGAAAATGATAGTACCTTACTGAGTTATAGCGGACAATCTGTAATCACAGACACCAATCCTCCTATGTTATAACGTTATGACGAGGGTTTACTACACTGCAAACACATGAAGTGGATCACAATGTTGCAGCAGGTAGCATTTTTGTCTTGGTCAGGAGACTGCAATCAAGTCTCACTCCAGTGATTGTAACCAAAGAAGCAGCTCAGTGCCACCAGCACAGTGCTGACACACATTACACTATATCAGATCCCTATGTTTTGAACGCAATATAAAGCCATGGCCCCATTTGCGCTCTAGGGTGGATGTTACAATTGTCATTATCGCAAAGAAGCTCAAGGTTGCCTGACATGTACAGGTCTGAATTTACCCCTCACCCAACATTAACTGGACTGATTATCTGGTTATTATCATATCTCTATTTGTGGGACCTGCTGTGGAAAATTGATTCTACATTTTGCTTTCTCTGGTTGATGAGTGCTTTAGCACATGCCAAGGTTATTATAGAAATTAAAATCTTTGCTCTTTTATAAAACATCTGCATTTCTGGAATTACTGTATCAACCTGCTGGTGTATGTCTTTCCATTCTTTCCCCACAGCAGGAAGCATCACTGTGCATGGAAAGACACCTTCTGTCAGCTTTTGTCTAAAAAGGTTGCTAAAGTGCCTCATAGCAGCAGTTTTTAATAGTTGACTCTTGCAATTATCATCAAAAGACTCCAACTTGGATAGTCAAGGGGCTGTCTCACTTGGGCGACCTAATCTGCGACTTTAGAAGAGTGTCTTCGACCTTCAAACTCGCAGCATGGTCGATACGTGGTCCTAAGAGGTCCTATGAGGTTGCTGGAACTTTCCTTCATGCTCGAAGTTCCCGAATACTCGTGGCCTCAGCTAGGTCGTGGAAAAATTTTCAGCATGTTGAAAAATTTTCCGCAAGTAAAATTTGGTCAGCATTGTTCTTTTGAACTCACAGTGCAGTGGAGTGGGGTCGCTATTTAGTTACAGGCAGTCGAGGGCAGGTGTAGTCAATCTCCTTTGTTGACCGGGCATTTTGATTGGCTAATTGGAGTTTTCAGGTCCAAGGAAAACCTACTGGTAGGTAAAATGCCCGCTAAACTTTATTATCTATATTACTAAAAGTCTCATCTTGACCACTTCCTGTTTGCACTGAATATTGATTTTAGAAAAAACGCTATCACTTATGGCTGTGAATTTTGGCCATCTTACTCAGTCCCCCTCCGCTGGGCAGGACAAGAGGATTTTTCCCATGAAAAATAAAAGACTTTTTAATGTTTTTTAAATGTTTAGATTCTTTCTCCTGTCAATCACGTCATGAAGGCAACGCCCCTTCTGGTGGGTGGACTATAAAACCCAGAAGTGTTGACTGCCTCAGTCAGTCTCTGCAAGATGGGGGAATAAGAGGGTCATGTCTCTCAGTCTGACCTGTGATTAACACTGAACACGTGTCTACTAAACTGTGAGAGCCCTTAATATGATTTGAAAATGTAGTTTGAAAGTGCAGTTTGAAAATGCAAAAGTTGTTTTTGGTTTGAAAATGCAAGTGTTGGTTGCTTTGAAAATGTAAAATTGTGGTTGCTTTGAAAATGCTAAAGCGTTGGTTGCTTTGAAAATGCGAAAGTGTTGCTTGCTTTGAAAATGCGAAAGTGTTGCTTACTTTGAAAATGCTAAAGTGTTGCTTGCTTCGAAAACGCTAAAATGTCGCTTGCTTCCCAAATGCTAGAGTGTTGCTTGCTTCCCAATGGAAAATGGAAAAGTAGTTTTTGCCCTATCAGGGGGGAGGGACTATAAAATGCGGAAGTGTGTGCGTGGCTCAGTCTCTGCAAGATGGAAGAGGGAGAGGTCACGACTCTCTGTCTTCGGTGGCCTTGCACTCTGCTTGAAATGGTAGGAAACTGTACTTGAATTTGGTGGCCTTGCACCCTGCTTGAAATGGTAGGAAACTGCACTTGAATTTTGGTGGCCTTGCACCCTGCTTGAAATGGTAGGAAACTGCACTTGAATTTGGTGGTCTTGCACCCTGCTTGAAGTGATCTGAAACTGCACTTGAATTTGGTGGCCTTGCACCCTGCTTGAAGTGGTATGAAGCTGCACTTGAATTTGGTGGCCTTGCACCCTGCTTGAAGTGGTATGAAACTGCACTTGAATTTGGTGGCCTTGCACCCTGCTTCAAATGGAATTTCAAGGAATAGCTATGAGTCAACTGCCAGCCCACCAGCCATGAGTGAGCTGCCAGCACACCAGGCTTGAATGACTGAGCCGCCAGCCCAAAAATCCATTCGGCCCACAATGTCCATACTAGCCCTCTGGAAACCAGTCTCTGCAGCCCACAACACCCATACTAGCAATCTAGAACCCCCCCTCTACTGGCCACCAGAATTGTTGGAGAGGTGGAATATTGTGTTGGGGGACCAGCCCTCCCATGTGAAACTGTGGGAGCATTGAGTAACAAAGTATAAGAAAAATAACAAAGTTGGGCTTTGAGTATAAAAGTCAGGAAGCCTTGTTGCGGCTTAACAAAACTTTGGTTAGGATATTGTGTGCAGTTCTAATCACTCATTCCAGAAAGGATGTGGAGGCTATGCCAAGATTGCAAGGCTCTTCCAGAATGCTGCTTGGATTAGTGATTATTAGCTGTAAGGAGAGTTTGGACAATTTGTATTGTTTCCTCTGATGCTTCGGAGGTTGAGGGGAGACCTGTTAGAAGTACATCAAATGATGAGAGGCAAAATAAGGTAAAGAGTCAGAATCTTAATCACAGTGTGGAAATATCAAAAACTAGAGGGTGCTGCTTTAGGAAGGGGGAAGTTTATAGGAGAAAGGTGGGGCAAGTTTTTAACACAGACGGTGGTGGTTGCCATGTTGGTAAGAATGCGCTGCCAGGGGTGGCGGTGGAAGCAGATACATGATGTTTAAGAGGCTTTTAGATAGGCATGTGTATATATACAGGGATTGGAGGGATAGGGATCATATGCAGGTCAAGGAGATTAGTTTATCTTGGCATCAGTTGAACTCAGCACAGACATTGTGAGAGGAAAGGCTTGTTCCTGTGCTGTACTGTACTACATTCTATGTTATCTATATTACTAAAAGTCTGATCTTGACCGCTTTGCTGTGATTTTCAAGAGAACGGCGCCATGTACAGCTGTTATTTTTGGCCACCTCGCTCAGAGCCCCCCTCCGCCTTCCTGGACCAGAGGATATCGATGAAAAATCAGTGATATATTAATGTTTTGTAAAAAATTGCCCTTCTCTCTGCTGCCCCTGCTGGTGGGAGGGGGGAGGGACTATAAAACCCGGAAGTGGTGTGCCTCACTCAATCTCTGCAAGATGGAGGAAGCCAGAGGGTCACGTCTCTCTGAGCTCTGAAAAACACTGAACATATGTCTACTCAACTGGGAGTGCCCTTAATGTGGTTTGAAAGTGAAAATATGGTTGGTTTGAAGTAAAAAGGCACTGCCTGCAAATGGTTGTTTGGGGGGTTTGGGTTGAAGTAAAAAGGCACTACTGCAAATGGTGGTTTGGGTGCTTTGGGTTGAAGTAAAAAGGCACTACTGCAAATGGTGGTTTGGGTGGTTTGGGTTGAAGTTTGTTTGTTTTTTAAAAATATTTTTTTATTAAAGTAATGTACAATAGTATAAACCAAAAATGACATAATATATTTAATGTACCACTTCTTGTTTTAAACTTTAATAATAGAAAAGTAACAAAAGCAAGAAAAATAAAAATTGAGAAAGTTAGATAAGATAGTGATATTAATAGTACGTGAAAAAGTGGAAAGAGAGAGCCCATAAAGACGTAAAGCACGAGAAAGAGAAAAAGAAAGAAAAATTTAAATTAAAATAAAGGAAAATATAAATAAAATAAAATAAAAGGGATGTACCTGCTTCATATCTTTACACACCCCTCACCCAGTCCTGAAACTGTTTATTTCCAGAGTTATGTTGCACCTTATGCTTGTAATAAGTCGATAAATGGAGACCAAATCTTTAAGAATTGGTCTGATTTGCCTGCAGGACAAATCTCATGTCTTCGAGGTGTAATATTTCGGACATATTTGAAATCCACATTTTTAGCGTTGGTGTGGGTGCATTTTTCCAAAATTTAAGTATATGTTTTTTTGCCGTTATTAAGCCATAATTAAAGAAACTCTTTTGGAACCAAGTCAGCTCAAAGCCAACTTCCATCGTTCCAAAAATAATCAGTTCTGCGTTAGGTTTCAATTTTATTTTAAATTATTTTGTAAAAATTCCAAAAATATCATTCCAAAATATTTGGACTTTTATGCAAAAAAAAAGGAATGTGGGAATAATAGTTGCATCTTGAGATAAACATTTATCACAAATAGGGGAAACATTTGGAAAGATTTTATTCAGTTTAGTTTTCGAATAATATAATCTATGTAGAATTTTGAATTGAATTAAGATATGTCTTACATTGATCGAGCATTTATGCACATATACCAAGTATTTATCCCAACTCTCTTTCGAGATTTTTATAGATAGTTCTTGTTCCCAATCTCTTCTAATTGTATCAGATGATGGTATTTCTATATTTAGAATGGTATTATACAAGTATAATATTTAGTTAGTTGAGTCCGCCTTTCTGTTCATAGTTTCATCTAATAGGTCAGGAGTCAGAGTTTGGTATTTTTGTGTATGTTTTTTCAAATAGTCACTGATTTGAAGATATTTAAAATATTGATTACTTCTCAGGTTGTATTTAAGATGTAGTTGTTGGAATGATAAAAAAATTCCCATTCCATACATGTCTCCAAGCGTTTGAATTCCTATTCTTTCCCAATGGGTAAATGTTTTATCAATAATGGATGGTTTAAACGATGGATTATTAACTATAGGAGAGAGAAGCGATAAGTTTCTGAATTTGAGAGTTAATTTTATTTGTTTCCAAATTCTAACAGTACTATGAATAATTGGGTTTTTCTTGTATATTGTATTATTCAGTTTTATCTGTGAGAGAAGGATCGCTCCTATATTAAAAGGGGAACAATCCTCTCTCTCCATTACTATCCAATCCACCCGTTGGGCAGAATTGTCCAACAGGTGAATTATATTTTGACATTTACTACCCAATAATAGTACAAAAAATTGGGGAATATTAGTCCACCAAATTCTTTAGGTTTACACAAGTGTCTTCTTTGGATTCTATAGGATTTATAGTCCCATATAAAATTTGTGATATCAGAATCAAGTTTTTTGAAAAACTTTTTAGGTAAGTATATTGGTATTGATTGAAATAAATATAAAATTTGTGGTAAGAAGATCATTTTTATGGCATTTATTCTGCCTATTAAAAACATCGGAAGTGTTTTCCAAAATTTTATCAAGTCATTTAATTTAGTAAGTAAGGGCATATAATTTGCATTGAATAAAGATTTATATTTTCTGGTAATTTCGATTCCCAAATATTTAAATTTTTCTGTAGCAATTTTAAAAGGGAATTTTAAAAGGTGTGTTGAATCTTGAGGTTTTATCGTCATAATTTCACTTTTATTACAATTTATTCTATATCCTGAAAAGGATCCGAATTTCTCTATTAGGTTTAGTATATTTGGTATGCTGGTTTGCGATTTTGTAATACATAATAGTACATCGTCTGCGTATAGTGATATTATATTATTTGAGTATTTTGTATTATAACCATGGATATTCGGATGTATTCTTATGCTTTCTGCTAAGGGTTCTATCACAAGAGCGAATAGCAGGGATGATAGTGCACATCCCTGTCTATTGCTCCTGGATAGTTGACATTTCAGAGACAGCATATTATTAGTTAATATTCTAGCAGTGGACTTGTCATATAATAGTTTTACACATGAAATAAAGTTCTCTCCCATTTGAAATGTTTGCAATACTTTAAAGAGGTATTCCCATTGCACTTGATAGAATGCTTTTTCAGTGTCCAATGAAATAATTGATAGGTCTTGCTCTTCAGTTTTGTATGAGTGCATTATATTAACAGACGTCTCAAATGGTGGTTTGGGTGCTTTGGGTTGAACTTAAAAAGCACTATTGCAAATGGTGGTTTAGGTGCTTTGGGTTGAAGTAAAAGGGCACTACTACAAATGGTGGTTTGGGTGCTTTGGGTTGAAGTAAAAAGGCACGACTGCAAATAGTGGTTTGGGTGTTTTGGGTTGCAGTTAAAAGGCACTACTGCAAATGGTGGTTTGGGTGCTTTGGTTTGAAGTTAAAAGGCACTACTACAAATGGTGGTTTGGGTGCTTTGGGTTGAAGTTGAAAGGCACTACTGCAAATGGTAGTTTGGGTGCTTTGGGTTGAAGTAAAACGGCATTACTGCAAATGGTGGGTTGGGTGCTTTGGGTTGAAGTAAAAAAGGCACTACTGCAAATGGTGGTTTGGGTGCTTTGGGTTGAAGTTAAAAGGCACTACTGCAAATGGTGGTTTGGGTGCTTTGGGTTGAAGTTAAAAGGCACTACTGCAAATGGTGATTTGGATGCTTTGGGTTGAAGTTAAAAGGCACTACTGCAAATGGTGGTTTGGGTGCTTTGGGTTGAAGTTAAAAGGCACTACTGCAAATGGTGATTTGGGTGCTTTGGGTTGAAGTTAAAAGGCACTACTGCAAATGGTGGTTTGGGTGCTTTGGGTAACTTCCTGTTTGCACTGTATATTGATTTTAGATAAAAAGCTACCACTCACGGCTGTGATTTTTGGCCATCTTACTCAGTCCCCCTCCGCTCAGCAGGTGTAGAGAATTCTTAAAAATAAAAGTGTTATTAGTGTTTTAAAAATTTTGAGAATCTCTCTCCTGTCAATCACGCGACACCTTTTCCGGTGGGAGTGGGAGGGGTTATAAAACCCAGAAGTGTGAGTGTGGCTCAGTCTCAGCATGATGGAGGAGGGAGAGGTCACGACTCTGTCTGAGCTGTGAATCAACTGGACACACTGAATGTCTACTGAACTGTGAATTTGGTGTGGTTTTATGGTGGTTTTATGGTGGTTTCACCCTGCTTGAAATGGTATGAAACTGCATTTGAATGTGGTGGCCTTGCACCCTGCATAAAATGGTATGAAACTGCACTTGAATTCGGTGGCTTTGCGCCCTGCTTGAAGTGGTTGGAAACTACACTTGAATTTGGTGGCCTTGCACCTTGCTTGAAGTGGTAGGGAACTGCACTTGAAGTTGATGGCCTTGCACCCTGCTCGAAGTGGTAAGAAACTGCACTTGAATTTGGTGCCCTTGCACCCTGCTTGAAATGAAAGGAAAATGGATTTGAATTTGGTGGCCTTGCACCCTGCTTGAAATGGAATTTCAAGGAATAGCCATGAGTCAACTGCGCCTACCAGCCGTGAGTGAGCTGCCAGCACATCAGGCTTGAGGGACTGAGCTGCCACCCCAAGAACTCATTTTAGCGCTCCAGAAATCCCCCCCACTGGCCACCAATATTGGAATTGGTGGAGAGGTGGAATATTACATCGGGGGACCAGTCCTCCCGTGTGAACATGGGACCCAACGGGTCCCACTTAGTCTAGTATGTTCTAAACATCAGGATTGTCAGCATATGTAAAGGGAGATAAACTCAATGTTTATTGAGTCAATGGTTGATAACAGTAAATAAATCATTAATCTGAATTTTAACTCTGTTACTCTCTTTACTCTCTTTACGGATGCTGCCTGACATGTGTATGTGTAAAGTTTACCGGTTTTACTTCATATTTCCAAATCCGCGCTATTTTTCTGCTGTCCTGGGATGGGTGTTTGGAGTATGTGGATCATGCTGCACCTACAGAACATAGCAAGTCTACCTACAAGTGACTGAAGCACATGACATTATGAAGGTTAGCTGCCATTTGCCCACCATGAAGTACACGGAATGCCCAGTGACATCAGCCCATTGTCTGCAGCAAAACCACTGACTTTATTCTCCATGAAAAACTCCGCACACTTTGCCTCATCTCACACCACCATTTAATTCCCCTGCATCTCATGTAATTTTCCAACTACCTTTTACTCAATCCATATCATTTGACTCTTGCCTGTGGGAAAAACGGCCATATTCTTACCAATTGCTATCAATCACTGAGCATTCTCCATATGAATTCCCTATTAGGAATTATCTAATATCTTTCTGCCACTCTGTTGTGGAGGCCTATGAGCGTAAGAAGCTGCGCTACACAGAGCTTGCAGCAGAGGCAACGCAGCGTGGCTGGAACATCAACGTTTATCCAGTTGAAGTGGGATGCAGAGGATTTGTTGCGTCATCTACCATCAGACTGCTGAAGGAGCTTGGAATCCACGGTCAGGTTCTGCAGAAGACCATAAGATCACTCTCAGGCGCGGCTGAAAGAAGCAGCTGTTGGATTTGGCTCAAGCGGAAAGACCCATGCTGGGCCCCAAATGCGTCACGGTGAATCTTTGAGGCAGTTTGACACGGGACACGCGCTGAGGGCTGATCATCCTGCAGCGGGCCGCCCTTGTGGAGGGTGTATAGTGATTAAAAGGCCGAAACACCCAGTGATGCAAGGGTACACTACTGATGATGTGTCCTGTGCCCAGCTGTCCTGAAGGTTACCCAGGCCAAGATATACGTATACGTACCCCCCCCCCCCCCCCTGATGTTGAGCGTCGACCACTCTCAGCAATCAATGAATGTCGTGAAATGCTCCCCACCTACTGGCACAAGGGACTTCTTAACATCTAGTCCTGTGTATTTGATTCTGCCCCAAAGTTTTTCTCCCTTCATTTGTGCAGGATTTCCTATATAACTCTTTGAATCAATATCTTCAGGTTTTGGGAGAGTTTCCCAGCTAACCCAGGCTGCCTCACAACTCCAACTTGAAGTTGGTATCTCCAGCATCAGTCATGTCTGCCAAACAAGACCCCTTTCACCTCTATCCACCTATCACGTACGTGCCAGGCTTTGTCGTTCCCCCCCCACCCCCCCCCCCCCCCCCCCCCCACACCTCTCTCCAAGCGTACTCTCTCCTACTACAATCAGTCTGAAGATAGGTCCTGATCCAAAGCATCAACTATCCATGTCCTCCAGAGATGTTGGCTGACCCGTTGCGTTACTTCAGTACTTTGTGCCTTTTTTTAAGCCATGTCTCTCCTGTTTGTATATTTCGATCCCTCTCAGGCCAACATTTACACTAACCTTCTGATACAATAAATACATTACACGTGCTTCTCCTCATCTTCTTGCCTTGGCTTTTCTATAGCTGGCTTTCACCAGGCTTAGTCTTCGATATAGGTTTATTATTGTCACGTGTACCAAAGTACGGTGAAAAGCTTTGTTTTGCATGCTATCCAATCAGATCAGATTATACTGTACATAAACACAATCAAGTCAAACTCAAGTACAATAAGCAGAGTAAAGGGAAAATACAGAGTGCAGAATATAGTTCTCATCATTATAGCGCATCAGTTCCATAGACAAAGTCCAATGTCCAGGATAGGATGGATGTGAATCTAACAGCATTATAGCTAATGGTAATAACATTCAGAAGCCAAATGATGGAGAACAAGAAGTTAATCCTCAGACTGATGGTGTGCACTTTCAAGCTTCTGTATCTTCTGCCCGACGGGAGCCAGTTTTTTTTGTTTGGAAGTGCAAGACTATCAGCCACTAAATTTGAAAAAATAAAACCTGCAGATGTGGGAAATCTGAAATAAAAGCGAAAAATTCTGGAAACATTCAGCTTCTGTGGAAAAAGGGAAAAGAATAATAGAAAGAGAAGAACCGAGCCAAAATGGTAACAGGCAGAAATGATCTGCATTAACTCGTGCAATAGGCCTTGAAAGAAGATAAGATGATTTTTACTCAGGCATGCATTGTGCCTCACTGTAACAATGCAATTGGATTTGTTTTGTATATTACGGTATTGCCACACCAACATCAGTTCTTAGTTTTATTTAGATAATTGCCACCAGCCAGTGGAAACATGCAGTCTAAAATGTTCATAAGACACAAAAATCAAGAGTTGATACATTGCCATGACTGAAGCTAGGTGCTAAAGCCAACTCATGTTATTGAAAGACCTGCCGCAACAAACTGCAATTAGAATCAACTTCTTCTTTGGTCTTGTTTGAATAATTAGATGAGCTCCTTTAACATGGCTAAACATTAAAACAGTGTACAGGATCCCATGTTGAGGTGGATTTTAAACCGTGGCATGGAAAAGGAAGACGATTTAAAGAGAGAATTCCAAAGCATAAAGCATGGGTAAATGGAGGCTGAAGATAGGACTTTATATTCTAATAAAATATCTATTAATTATAAAAAAATATTTTTATCTGACCTCAATGTTTTTTTATCAACTCTAACAGTCTGCCAGTCACTGCATAGGCTGATTCTGCTGCATGCTGAATGAGATTTATCAGGTCTCTGCAGCCATGTCCCTATCTGCTGAATGTACAATAAATTACATACTGGTGAGACAGTCAGGATGGCTATTATTGCGACTTCATTTAAATGAATACAAGCAAGCTCCACAAGAACAAAGGGAGAAATAGATTAGTATTAAATCTTTAAAACTTATTCGTTAACACAAGGGTAAACTGGATTTCTATTTAATTAGCAAAAAGGATGTGCATTTATTTAATTCCACAATATTTGCAAGATAAGTGCTGATCCTGCAATCCAGTGATCCCAGAGAGTGGGTATGGATTTAGTGGCTTCAGTTCCAGGCCAATAACAAATGCACAGTGGGGTGATGTTCCGCCTGTCATTACACAATTATGGCCGTCATGCTCAAGGTTGTCACTGTTCGTGCCCAAGAATCAGGCAAGGTTTCCAACTGAGGTAACTGCATTCAAAAGAAGAACACCAGCTTTACCCTGGGATGCTGAGGATGATTGTTGGATTTCCAGCTCCAACCCAGAACCAGTCTGAAGAAGGGTCCTGACCCGAAACGTCACCTGTTCATTTTTTCCAGAGATGCTGCCTGACCAGCTGAGTTGCTCCAGCACTTGTGACTAACTCCAGCCAATTTAACACAGACCAACGACAAAATATAGGGTCCTCAAGGCCTCTATGTCAATGTGCCATAATTGAAAGCCCACTGACCTTCTAGAGAAGAGTTTCAATAAAAATGGAAAAGTAGAGCTATTGACAATGTTTGAAAAATAAATATCTATATTACTAAAAGTCTGATCTTGACCACTTCCTGTTGTTCTGTATATTGATTTTAGAAAAAACGCTGCCACGTACGGCTCTGATTTTTGGCCATCTTACTCAGAGTCCCCCTCCACTGCGCACGACAAGAGGATTTTTCCCATTGATGAAAAATAAAAGAGTTATTAATGTTTAAAAAATGTTGAGATTCTCTCTCCTGAAGGCCACGCCCCTTCTGGAGGGACTATAAAACCCAGAAGTGTTGAGTTCCTAATTCAGTCTCTGCAAGACGGGGTCATGTCTCTCAGTCTGAGCTGTGAATAACACTGAACACATGTCTATTAAACTGTGAGTGGCTTTACTGGCCTGTCAGTGCCCTTAATTTGGTTTGAAAATATAGTTAGGAAATGCTAAAGCTGTGTTGCCTTTGGTTCGGAAATGCTAAAGCTGTGTTGCCTTTGGTTTGGAAATGCTAAAGCTGTGTTGCCTTTGGTTTGGAAATGCTAAAACTGTGTTGCCTTTGGTTCGGAAATTGGCCTGGAACTCAGGACTATAAAACCCAGAAGTGTGGGCGTGGCTCAGTCTCTGCAAGATGGAGGAGGGAGCGGTGACGACTCGCTATCTTTAGTGGCCTTGCACCCTGCTTGAAATGGTATGAAACAGCACTTGAATTTGGTGGCCTTGCACCCTGCTTTAAATGAAATTTCAAGAAATAGCCGTGCGTCAACTGCCAGCCCACCAGCCGTGAGTGAGTGAGCTGCCAGCACAACAGGCTTGAGTGACTGAGCCGCCAGCCCAAGAATCCATTCAGTCCACAAGATCCATACTAGCCCTCTGAAAAAAACAGTCCCTTCAGCCCGCAATGCTCCAGAAAGCCCTCCCCCCATCCACTGGCCACCAATATTGGAATTGGTGGAGAGGTGGAATATTGCGTTGGGTGACCAGCCCTCCCGTGTGATGCTGGGACCCAACGGGTCCCACTTAGTCTAGTATATATATATAATTTTCATCCAAACCCATCATCATCCTACCTATTTTATGCACTCAGAGGATGATAACATCAAAGGCAAGGTTACTATTTACACTGCCCTCCATAATTTGAGGAAATGACCCATTGTTTATTTATTTGTCAGTACTCCACAATTTGAGATTTATAATAGACAAAATCACAAGTGGTTAAAGTGTCATTGTCAGATTTTAATAAAGGCCATTTGTAGACATTTTGGTTTCAACAGTGTTTATACATAGTCCCCCTGTTTCAGGCCCCATAATGTTTGGGACACAGCAATGTCATGTAAATGAAAGTAGTCATGTTTAGTATTTTGTTGCATATCCTTTGCATACAATGACTGCTTGAAGTCTGCGATTCATTGACATCACCAGTTGTTGGGTGTCTTCTCTGGTGATAGCTCTGCCAGGACTGTTTTGCAGCCATCTTTAGCTAAAAATAATAATAATAATAATAATAATAATAATAATAATAATAATAATAATAATAATAATAATAATAATAATAATAATAAATTGTATTTAATGGCGCCTTTCAAGACACTCAAGGTCACCTTGCATCACATAATATCAATAATAAACATATAATAAGCAACAAAGCATATCACAACGAGTTAACATTGATATAAAATAAGATGCAGTTGTTGCAGCTAAAGTGAGTAAGCTAGTTTAAAAAGATGAGTTTTAAGAGCGGTTTTGAATTCTGTCATGGAGTCCAGTATGCGGATGCGAGGGGATAGTGAATTCCAAAGTTTATGTGCAACGTGGGAGCCTGGCACCCATTGTGCTTGTTTTGGGGCTAGTCCCCTTCAGTTTTTTCTTCAGCATATAAAAGGCATGCTCTATTGGGTTCAGATCGGGTGATTGACTTGGCCACTCAAAAATTGACCATTTTTTAGCTTTAAAAACTCCTTTGTTGCTTTAGCAGTATGTTTGGGATCATTGTCTTGCCGGGTAATGAGTTTTGATGATTATGTTTGACCTTGAGCAGATAGGATGTGTCTATACACTTCAGAATTCTGTTATGATACAACTGCTACTACCATCAGCAGTTGTATAATTAATGAAGATAAGTGAGCCAGTACCTTCAGCAGCCATACATGACCAGGTCATAACACCATGTTTCACAGATGTGGTGGTATGCTTTGGATCTTGGGCAGTTCCTTCTCTCCTCCATACTTTGCTCTTGCCATCACTCTGATATGTTAATCTTTGTCTCATCTGTCCACAAGACCAGAACTGTGGTTGCTCTTTTAGGTACTTCTTGGCAAACAGTAACCTGACCATCCTATTTTTGCAGCTAACCAGTGGTTTGCATCTTGCAGTGTAGCCTCTGTATTTCTGTTCATGAAGTCTTCTGCAGACAGAGGTCATTGACAAATCCACATCTGACTCCTGAAGAGTGTTTCTGATCTGTCGGACAGATGTTTGGGGATTTTTCTTTATTATGGAGAGAATTCTTCTGTCATCAGCTGTGGAGGTCTTCCTTGGCCTGCCAGTCCCTTTGCGATTAGTAAGCTCACCAGTGCTCTCTTTCTTCTTAATGATGTTCCAAATAGTTGCTTTCGGTAAGCCTAAGGTTTGACTGATATCTTTAACAGTTGTATTCTTGTTTCTCAGTCTCATAATGGCTTCTTTGACTTTCATTGACACAACTTTGGTCCTCATGTAGATAAATAGCAAAAAAAGTTCCCAAAGGTGATGGAAAGACTGGAGGAAAGACTGGGTGCTGGGTGCTCTCTTATACCTGTATTAAGGAGGCATTTAAACACATTGAGCATTTGATATAACCTGTGAAGTCATGTGTCCCAAACATTATGGTGCCCTGAAATGGGGGGACTATGTATAAACACAGCTGTAATTTCTACATGGTGAAAACAAAATGTATAAAAATACCTTTTAATAATATCTGACAATGTGCACTTTAACCACATGTGATTTTTGCTATTACAAATCTCACATTGTGGAGAACAGAGGCAAATAAATAAATGATGGGTCTTTGTCCCAAACATTATGGAGGGCATTGTAATACCCATCCTTAAATTAAGCAGTTTGTAGTAAATGATACTGCTTACCTGGAGTCACATATAACCTGGCTTGGTAAAGATGAAGGACATTAGTGACCTGGGTTGGGTTACAAGTCTACAGATGCCGTATAGAAAACATACTGTTGTGTTGCATCACAGCATAGTTTGGGGACAGCTGTGCCTAAGATTACAAGAAATTGCAGAGAGTTGTGGACATAACCCAGTCCATCTTACAGACCAGATGCCCCACCATTGACTCCATCAACTTTCACACTGCCTTTGGAAAGCAGCGAGCATGATCAAAGATCTTTCCCATCCCGGCCATTCCTTCTTCGCCCTGCCTGAACAAAGGGGGTTATAAAATGTGATGGATGCTGCTCTGTCCATCATGGGTAGTGATTTCCCACCATCAAAGGGATCTATAGAAGGTGCTGTCTCAAAAGACAGCCAGCATCAACAAGGACCCACACCACCTGGCCACTCACTCATTTCACTCCTGCCACTGGGAAAAAGGTCTGAAAACTGTAATGTCCAGGTTCATGAACGGAACAGCTGCTTCCCAGTGGCCAACAGGCTATTGAACACTACGAACTCCAACCTATGAACTGCCTTGGTTTCACAAGGGACTTTAGACTATCTTTAGCTTTTGCATTATATTGAAGTTTTTTTGTGGACTATTTTTATGTCTGTTTGTTGTATTATCTATTGAGTGCTGTGTTTACAAACCTGTCGTGCTGCTGCAAGTAAGAAATTTCATTGCTCCGTTTCAGGACATATAACAATAAAACGCTGTTGACTCTTGACTCCAACCAGGCAGATTACACTGAAGCTTGAATGCGCATTCCATCAGACTCAGGGATAGCTTCCCCTCTGTTATCAGACTTCTGAATAGTCCTTCCATACGCTAGGGTATAGTCCCAATTCTCCAACCTATCCCATTGCAGACATTGGTCTTTTTCTTGGAACTGTTATGCTGCCATGCTGAGAACTATATTCTGCACTCTGGTATCTTTCTCTTCACTCTATCCTAATGTACTTGTGTTTGCTTTGATTATGGTCTTGATTATATTTGTGTATAGTATTATCTGATATGATTGGATAGCACAAACAAAAGTTTTTCACTGTACATATGTCAATAATAAACCTAAACCTTTTTGCTTCATCATAACTGACTATAGGTTTTTTATTCCCGATTTGGTTAACGATTTGAATTTAACCTACTCCGAATGCTCTGGTGGGATTCCGACTCCTTTGCCTGGATCACTATTCCAGCCCTATGAAGATTTCCAGCAAGTTAACCACGGTACTATTTAGTCCCAAATACAACCCTGGAAGAGATGCAAACTGAAGAACAACTGCTTTCACTTGAAAGTGAAAGGAATTGTGAACTTGTTCTTTGATCGTGGCTCAGCTTGTTCATTGTTTTTTTGTTCTATTTATTTTCCTCTAGGAGTAGAGGACATGACCAGACTAACCAGTCGGCCATGTCTTCCTGTTCTGCATTTCACAACTGCTGCATGCTTTGGTTTATGTTCTTTTTTCATCTGAGTTCTCATTCTTTAACTGCTCCCATTCACTCATTGACCAAACTTATTTATGGCTTATTCCCATGGACACATCCTTTATCCCCCTCTGACACATCCCCTACCCTACTCTCCCTGCAGTTTAACAAGCTTCTTTTGTCTCCTCCCAAGTGCTCATGAAGGGTCTTCAACCTGAAAAGTTAATTCTGTTTCTCTTCCTAATGTGCTACATATTTCCAGCATTTTCTGATTTTATTATGAGCTTGGTCTGTTTACTTCTTTATCCAAGCCCAGAGCAGGATTAGCATTAAATAATTGTTCAGAGTGAGCCTATCTACTCAATTGGCTGGGAAATGACAAGCAACCAGGAGACCATGAACATGGACAAAAGTAAAAAGGCTGGTTAAAAATAAAGATCGAGAAACATGACTATCTTTTCTTTATTTCCACATGCATTTACAACATCCAGTATAAATAGTTACAGGTGATCAAATATCATTTATCATATTACACAAAATACATACTTATTTGAAAACACCGCTGATCATGAGGCTTCAGAATTATTGTTTAAAGATTATTAAAGAATCAATGCCTTGAACTCGGAGCTGTCAATTTGCAAACCCCATGTGTTATTCTATGTTCATCTTTATTTGAGCATTCCCAAAGTAAAATTCAGGCATTTTTTACATTTGTAGATTCTTTGGCTGGTTCAACCAAAACGTTCACCTTGTCATAAAGTTGAATTAAATTATTGATTGGTTGCAGCAGAAATGGAGCCCATTCGGCCCCTTTACTTTTTTTTAATCCTGTAATTAAATCAACTTCCACCAAACTTCAGCCAGTGAATTTCAGAACACAACTAATTATTTGCGTGAAGACATTTATCTTAATTACTCCTTTGGTTCTTTTGCTCGTGATTTTAAATCACCTATCTCAATATAACCACTTTATCATTATTCACTTTGTCCAGAATATTTCAGGCTTTGCAGGGAGCTTCCACATTCTATCCACAAAACTGAAGTCCCTTATGACTGGGACTGATATATAAATATCCATTGCATCCTCTCTAAGTAGGAACATACATTTTTAAAATTAAATAATATTAACAATAAATTAATTTGGAAATAAAAATAAGGAAGGTTATCAACTCTTTTGAGAAATGGAAGACCTCTTGTCTGCTGCTGCTGCTGTCATCAATTGTAGAGAAAGCTGGCACCCTTGTGCCTACCAGTGGAAAGGCTGTGATGGTGGCACACAAGAAGAGGAGGTGTGTTTCTCTGTTGAACTGTAAAGCACCTACTGCCCACTCCAGTATAGTGCCTCACAATCTTACATGAGCGTACTTAGCAGAAAATAAATTATTTTATTATTTGCATCGTGCCTTCAAACACATTTTTAAATATTAATGAACAACATCCACATCACAATAAAATACATTTTTCGTAATAATTAGAATTCAAATATATCAAATGCAGAATAACACATCATTATCACAGACCTGTTATTCTAAATAGCTCCCTACTTACTCTGGGGATTAGTTACAATTTCATTTGGATTGACTATACCTCCAGTGATCAAAGATGTGATTCAGACATCAACTGTGTCAAATGTGAAGAGCCACAAAATTGTAGAAAACAAGAGGTATCATTACAGTATATTGCACACTAATTACACAGGCCGTTGCCAGTGAATGTTAGAAAGCACAGAACGTAACTTGTGGAAAACGTGATTAAAACGTTCCTCCGTTAATTGTCCCTTATATAAATCATCTCATTTTATTCTTTGTTGATCAATTAACATTGCTCTTGCGTAGAACTATATTTCCCACCCTCCCTCCCCCTTCCTCCACACATCCACTACCTCCCCATTAGTCTCAGTTTATGGAAGGCAGAAGGTTAAAGGAGGCAATGATACGAATATAATCATGAATGCTTCGTATATCAGATGTAAAAGGAAATTAACCTTCAGTTTAATATATCACTAGACCAACCCACAAATGTAAATATACACGTTGTGTTAACTACAGGAATTTCACACCAGAATTAAGATCATTAGATTATTAATTCCAGTAATTGATTTTCATCAATTTATTTCTAAATGGGGGCTTATGTGGCAAAGTGTTTCACCTTGATAAATAAACAGTTAATCAGTGAGATCAAACAGACCAGCAAATAGCAGGTCTTGTCATGCTAGTGACTAATGGGTTAAAACCTGTAGGTTCTTGAACAAGGTAAATTGATTAAGGTACAAAATTGCAGTACTGGGGGTCATTGAGTGATCATTTGATTGGGAATGTCCCTCAGGTGAGCTTAAAGACCCATCCATCCAACTGCTGCAACAGGCCGATGGTGGTGATGGGACATTACTCTCAAGCTCAGGGCTCCCTTCTCCTCGGGACCCATGCTGCCAAGATTCAGGGCAAGAACCAACTTTGCTTGACCCCATGCTCTCTTCACCAATTCCTTGATCTTTTAGTAGCTTGACCAGAAAATCAATGTATTTCATCGCCAGACGAAGAATTTCGTTCTTGCTGAGCTTCTTATCCGGTGGATGTGTAGGGACGAGTTTTCGCAGCTCGGCAAAGGCACTGTTCACGTTTTGTTGCCTCCATCTCTCCCTGGTGTTGCTAAAAACCTTTCTGGTCATCGTGTCGGGGAGCTCTGCAAATAATAAGGCCGACTAAAACATTTCAGCACCAAATCATTTAAGTGGGGTGGCTGTTGTAATAGAGGAAACACAGCAGCCAAATTGCACAGAACAAGCTCCTATAATTAGCAACACAATAAAGTCTGGATCATAGAACATAGAACAGTACAGCACAGTAATGGGCCCTTTGGCCTACAATGTCCATGCCAAATGTGATGCAAAGCTAAACTAATCTCATCTGCCTGTATATGATCCACACCCATCCATTCCCTGCATATCCATTTGCCTATCTAAAAGCCTCTTAAAAGCCGATCCACCTCCACCCCCAGCAGCACATTCCAGGCACTCGCTATAATTTGTATAAAAAGCTTGCCCGGCACATCCGCTTTATACTTTGCCTCTCTCACATGAAAGCTAGGTCGTTTGGTCACCATGGAAAAAAGGTTCTGACTGTCCCCTATCTAAGCATTTCATGATTTTATATACAGTATTTCTATCAGGTCTCCGTCATTCCGAAGAAAACAAAGTGATGTTGAATGTGAAATTATACCCTGAATGAAAACCTACAACTCAACTGCGGCAAAAATTCATTCAATGTTTTGAAGCTGAGGTCAACCCTTGTTAGACAATTACTGAAGTGGGTTAGGAATCTAGTTGAGTATAAAGAGATAAGGGACAAACTAAAGCACTCCAACTGTATGCTGGAGAGGTCAAAGAGGAAAAATAGCCTTGTCATATGCATTTGCACTCCATCTACATTTTAAATGTTGGACCATTTTGCAATATTTATTAATTTTAACAGAGATTTTGTTTAATCTTTTTTGAATTGAGGATTGCCACAGCCATCGTTCACTGCCTGGCCTTGTTTTCCCCAGAGGAGGTGATGGCTAGTTCCCATTTTGAACCATTGGAGTCCATATGATGAGGGAGCCCCCACTCTGCTCTTAAGGAGGGAGCTCCTGGATTTAGACCCTGTGGCAATGAAGGGATAAGGCTACGTTTCCAACTGCAGATGATCTGTGGCTGTGAGACCAGGTTTTTGCAGGGTTAGAGATGTCGTCTGACACTGTTAGTTTCTCAACGATTGTTTAAGGTATTCAGCTACACTTTATTGTCACAGGTACCTAGATACAGTGAAATGCTTTGTTGTGCATACAACTCACAATGCACCAGGTTATTTGATAGAATACTTCAACTTATTATTGATGAGTTTGACCTCAGATTTAGAAGACCCTTTTCAGCCTTAAAATTATTCAGGAAGACTGCTCATTCCCTCCTTTCATAGAAACCGAATATTTTACCTCCACCGTGGCGCTGATCCCACGTTTTTAAAACATTTGATTCAATTATATAGGTGACCCTTTAATGGCGATAGCAAATCCATGGCACTTTGACCAAATGGCATTCTGACACACCTGCCACAAAAACAAGGAACAATTCCTCACGCTCATTATGTCAAAATTGCTAACGATGTTTATGGAGTTGTTTTACATATTTATATTGTTTGCAAACAGACTGGGATCGAAAATCCCCCTGTCTTCACCACAGCAAAGTACTGCATTAGCATCATGATGTGAGCTGCCATGCTGACATCCAACACGGTCGTTCGCATCGCGTCTCAGTCAATGTACAAAGTAAAAACGATCGTGAAAATTTTAAACACAAAAATACGGAGGTGACGGAAACAAGAAGAAACACTCAAACCACTTGGTTGCAGGACTGTTGCAGTGACAGTAAGTTACTGAGAGGGGAGGTGGCGGGGAGGGGTGATTATATCTAACTGCGTTGCAGCAAAGCTGCCCCGTTCAATTTGTTCCTAAAAGCTCAGTTTCACCCCTTACCTGTTTCAGGAGATGCAGTGGCTGGAAGAGTTGGCGTTGCGTCCTGCGCCGTGTGAGTGTTGCGGTGGCTGTGATACCCAGATCTCCGCAGGGCTGAAACACGGGGAGAGGAGAGTGGGGGGCGCGGTGCGATGGGAGGGCTCCTGTCATTTATAGTGTGCCTGTCCTTTTGTTTGACATGTGTCACTGCTTGGCGCTACAAGTGAATGTATTTCAGTCTCCTTGGAGACCACCAGCTAGAAGAGGCTCGGTCCTTGACATCTTGTATTCTCTATTTAAAAACAAAATTGGCTTTCCATCTTCGACAACTTCACAGGAGTGTCACTGGGCTTTCGAAGGCGAATGATGTTTCTGGGACAATTAGTTTAAAAGCTAGGGTAATGTTGTGTTGGAGTACTAATATCTAAACTGTGCCCAAACCCGCGTGAGATGACAAACGTTCTATTTAAATCTGGCAAGCGTCTGGCAAAGGGCAATAACTGACCATATTTCCAGATCGTTTTCTGCTTGACGTTCGTGATACCTCTGGTTCTTGGACCTCAAGCATCTTGAGAAACATGTAGAAACACAGATGCCGGTTTATACCAAAGATAGACACAAAGTGCTGGAGTAACTCAGTGGGTCAGGCAGCATCTCTGGAGAAAAATAATAGGTGACATTTCGTGGTCGAAACCTTCTCGACTTGAAAAACGTCAAATTCGTTTTTGCAGGACCGCCTGAGTTATCTCAAACTTTGTGACTATCTTTAGGAAACAGTTGTGCGGAACTCTGTGCGTTTCCTGATTTTTTAATCCGCAAATGGAAATGTTCCGTTATATTGATGAATGTTAATTTCATACACTGAGTTTTTTCATAAATTCCACCTGAATACAGATGGAATACAACACTGCCGCTAGAGTCAAATGCGTTTAATTGTCAGATACATGGAATTGCAGATGCTGGTTTACAAGTAAAAGGGTCCCGATCCGAAACATCACCTATTCATGATCTCCAGAGATGCTGTCTGACCAGCTGAGTTACTCCTGCACTTTGTGTCCTTTTTAATGTGTTTATATGTACCGAAAACGAGGAAATTAAATTCCCACTTGCAGTAGCATAACAGTTCGGTAACCACAATACACGGATACCGTATAATAAACCAAAGATCAATAAATTAATAACGCCAATGCTAGTGCAAAAATAAACCTGAAGTCTTTAGTACAACCAAGGATATTCCATATCATTCACGGTTGTGGTTAGAACCAAGCATCAGGCAAAAACTGTACTTTATTCAGTAAAAAAAAATCAGCAATTCTCATCCGTTGCCGCGAGCTTTACTTGTTTCTAATGTATACTATTAATTCTCTCCCTCTCTTTAACTGCTTTGTTTGAAAATGACAGCCTGCTATGGCGTTTTACCTTGTGGAGTAGGAATTTACATAATCCGATTAGAGCGATTATCGTGGGGTTGCAAAAACTGCCCCTTGGGTTCGAGTTATATAAAAAAAAAGATCCTTACTATTCATTGCACTTTGCACAGCAAAAGACCGCACCTGCAATTCTGGCCGACACACTTCCAGGACTCTAGTAGGCTCTGATATTTAGTGGGCTGTGGGGGACGGGGAACGGGGGGCGGCGGTTCGCCTTTAATTGATTCATCTGGATTAGTCTTGAAAATGAACGTTTGTGGCTGTTTAGTGTTATCTATGGGGTCATCTGATGCTTTAAGAAAGGCCAACTCGCATCGTTCCTCAGTACTTTCCGAGGTGACTTTGCCGGGTGTTAACGCAATGGCAGCAATCAGTCCGAAGTGACTTCAGTCATTCAGCGCCCTCAACATATATCTATTTCTAAAAAGAATCCATCCACTGTTGAAACTCCAGTCAGTTCTTTGTGAAGGGAGAGGGGCGAAGGCCGAGTGTTGGTTCTGGTGCAGGTGCAGGTTGGCTCAGTGTAATCTCATGGAGCAGAGAGGGGAGACGTGGAAGGTTTCAGGAGAAAGTGTGTGAAAGGCTGCAGTGAAATTCTTCATCAGTGGGATGAAGATGAGCGAAACTTTAGGTTTAGGGTTAATATTGTCACGTGCACCGGGGTACAGTAAAATAAACAGTCTGAAAAAGGTCCCGACCGTAAATGTCACCTATCCATGTTCTCCAGAGATGTTGCCTGACCCTCGGAGTTACTTCAGCATTTTATGTCCTTTTGTGCAAACCAGCATCTGCAGTTCATTGTTACTGAATCCTGTTCAGATCATACTATACATGAGTACATACATACATCAAGGTAGTGCAAATAAACTATACAGCTGCAGAGAAAGTGCAGATTGAAAAGTGTAAGGGTCGCAGCGAGGTAGGTAGGTTTTTAAGGATTCGTTTAGCGTTTGAGAGGACCGTTCAAGAGTCAGATAACGGCGGAAAAGAAGCAGTTCTTGTCTGAACAGAAGCTGCATTCTGCTGATAAGGATTCGACGGGCCCTGGGAGGAAGTGATAAGGAAACGATGCAGTTATTAATTAAGGATTAATTGTTACGCAATCAGTAAAAAGATACAAGGGGCGGTTTATCAGTTGAATTGCAGGACTTCACCGCTTTGCATTGTAAATCAGATGCACAAGTGATTGGACGTTCGGACTGCAAATAACAGCTCTTAAGGATGAGAGCATTTGGCATTCCTCAGAGACAGAATTTTCCTTTGAATATAAACGTGTGAATCTGGAAAACAAACGCACGGAAATGGGTAAAAAGTATTATATTTTTAAATGTGTTCTTAGGTCGTCGTCATCCACCCCCCCCCCCCCCCCCAAAGGGTTAAATAACTTTCATTTTAACAAGGAAATGGACAGTGTAAAAACTAAACTCGTAAGGGGGGGATTCTAACCATCAATTTACAAGCGCTCATATTTTCCCCTTGCAGTCTCTCTCCTCACACTGTACCAATATCTCCCCGTTAATTTGATTTGACCCCGTGTCTATACAACGAGTGCGCTACAATGCTGAGCCTATATTCTGCACTCTATATCTTCCCCTTTGCTTTACCCATTCTACGAGTTTGACTCGATTGTACTTATGTACTGTATTGTATGATCTGATTGGAAAAATATGTAGAACAAAGCTTATCCCTGTATCCCGCTAACCTGACAATAATGAAACGCGATCTATTCATGCACTAAATGCTCACTGGACTACTTCAGTTGAAAAAATATATAGCTATGGCTTCGGTTCATACAGGTAAGGCCAAATAAAGCACCAAATTTATAGTCTAGGTTTAATTTACTTAATTTAAATACCCAACTGCTTTAACCGCATTAACTTTTATCTCCCCCCTCGACCCCATTCAAGGACCCAAGCAGTCGTTCCAGATGCGACAGAGGTTCACCTGCAACTCCTCCAACCTCATCTATTGCATCCGCTGCTCTAGATGTCAGCTGATCTACATCTGTGAGATCAAGCGTAGGCTTGGCGATCGTTTCGCTGAACACCTCCGCTCGGTCCACATTAACCAACCTGTCCTCCCGGTGGCTCAGCACTTCAAATCCCCCTCCCATTCCGTATCCGACCTCTCTGTCCTGGGCCTCCTCCATGGCCAGAGTGAGGACCACCGGAAATTGGAGGAACAGCACCTCATATTCCACTTGGGCAGTCTGCACCCTAGTGGCTTAAACATTGAATTATCCCAATTCCATTAGGCCTTGCTGTCTCCTCCCCTTCCTAGCTCTCCCTCAGCCTTCGGGCTCCTCCTCCTTTTTCCTTTCTTCTACCCCCCCCCCCCCCCCCTCCCCACCCCCCCATCAGTCTGAAGAAGGGTTTCGGCCCGAAACGTTGCCTATTTCCTTCGCTTCATAGATGCTGCTGCACCCGCTCCAGCACTTTTGTCTACCTTTGCTCTAATATGATTTCAACTCATCTTATCAACTTCCTTTGATCAGCATGGTTTGTGAAAGAGAGAGGCAGATACAATTCAAACAGACAACATATTCTGGTGGAACTCAGCGGGCAGAATGAAGTCCAGCCCTGACCCGAAATGTCATCAGCCCACAGATGTTGCGTAAGATCACGTGATAGGAGGAGAATTAGGCCATTCGGCCCATCAAGTCTACTCCACCATTCAATCATGGCTGATCTATCTCTCTCTCCTAACCCCATTCTCCTGCCTTCTCCCCATAACATGACACCCGTACTAATCAAGACATACTGAGTTCCTCCAGCAACTTAATGTATGCTCCAGTAACGTCCGATCAATGTTAGTCCAAGGGTCTCCAATGTCAAATCTAAGATCATCCTGAAATCAGCACAAAATGCTGGAGTAATAGCAGGGCAGGCAGCATCTCTGAATAGAAGGAATGGGTGACGTTTTGGATCGAGACCCTTCCTCAGACTGAGAGTCAGGGGTGAGGGAGACACAGAGATAAGGAAAGATAAGGTGTGAAAACAAAACATCGAAAGAGATAAGGGTCAAAGAAAATGTAGAATTGTTAGCTAGGAGAAGGTGACAACAAAGCAAACAGATAAAATGTAATCAGGGACAGTCAGACTGCTCTGAGAACTGGGAAGGGGAAGGGATGGAGAGAGAGGGAAAGAAAGCGTTACTTTAAGTTTTAGAGAAGTCAATTTGAAATATGAGATCATTCTCTTCATTTCCTAAATAATATATGGCATGAGCATCTTAGAATTGGAAGGTAAAGGGGTTTAATGAGATTCCAAAACTCAGTGTAGTTACAGCTGACAAATTGAGGAAGAAGACTCCAATAATGTTTTTCTTCCCCCCCCCCCCCACTTTCTCCAGCTTTTTGTGTACCCATGTTTATCCTGACTCCTGCCACCACTTCTCCCGCCAGTTTTGGTTAGTATAACAAAAACTTGAATTTACCGATTGCCTTTATTATGACGAAAGGTAGCACACTAGATCACACAAGGATGCTTAGGCCTGATGAAGAACCGTTTTGTAAGAGAGGTTGGTTCTACAATATGGCTTGAGTGAAGAAAGGCAAAGGGGCAATGATATTTGGTGAGTGAGATTCAGCGTGTAGGGCCCAAGCAGTGAGTGCATGAGTCCTTCAGTAGGGTGATTCAAATTTAATGTACAGAACTGGTGGAACTCTAAAAGTGTTGAAGGAGATTACAGTGTCAGCAGTGGTTATGGAGATGAAGTCATGCTTATTTTCAGATGAACAAATGCAGCGAGGTACAGATGCAATAAAAATCTTGCTTGCAGCAGCATCACAGGCACATAATATACAAAAACATGAATTATATGTAAATTACATAAATTCTGAAATCAGCAGTCTTTTGGAAGTGAAAGGAGGCAATTACATTGATGAAGAGACAAAGGTTTGAAAACTCAAGTTAAAGTCAACTTTGTTGGAAAACATATGAAGAGTCAAGTGCAGACTGAGCAAATGCTGAAGGATCAAATGGCTTGGATAGGGTCACTGTCCTCTGGTGCTGTTGAATGGAATTGGATTGAGACTTCTCACTCTTTTCCTGTGGAGTTTGCCCCATAGCTTTTACTAACAGATATCTTTTTGCACATCAAGAATCAAGTGCTTGCGGATATTGGTATTGCACGCTGCATTTATATTTCTTCTACCTTAGCATAAATACATGTTAAAAGATTACATAATAAAAACTCTAATGTAAGTTTTATTTGGTGTTCCACGAGTATTCCTCTGTCTGTCTCTGTTCTTGCTGTCTTGGATGGCTGTCCAAGATGCAACAATAACAACTATACATCGTACAAGGATTTGGGGTGGCTGTGCAAGACAGGAGCTGCTGGACATTGCTAAAAAGCAATACCAACATTAAAACGGAGTCACAGGGAAAATGTTTCGGGAGGACCCCAGTGAAGGGAATGTTGGCGTTTTGGATGCGCAGGACAGTGTGAGCAAAGAAAGTTTAAATGTGAAACTTGAAGGGACTCAATCCTGCTGCTCTAAGCCCTTGTCTATCATTTTGATTAGAATATAGGAATGTAACTCAGTGTCAAGGCTGATGTTCATTCCTAAACCTACAACAAAATGGAAAAGTTTATTTTGTCATTTATTTTATTGGTAGTTGGTCCTATTGTGTGAAAATTGGCAGTCGAGCTTCTCACACAATATCTTTATTAGCACTATGCAACTTGCCCTTTCAGAATATTCTATGTTCCCGAGTCTACAGATCATCTGTACAGGAATAAAAGTGGCAAGCTGGAAGACTGGAGCTACATATTGCATCCAATATTTTGAAGAAATTACATCTTAAATTTGTTTTAAAGTTCAATAATTTTGCACATTAACTTTTCAATCTACAATAATGATCAGATGGCTGAGTAACTCATTGCAACCAGTCATGTTATGCATCCCTCTTTCTAGTAGTACCTTCATCTGGCGGGAGATGAGAGGAAGATTTCATCAATGCATGACGAATCGCAGATCGCCACATGCCTTAGAAGACTGCAATGCTCACTCTTACAAAATGTTCAGTTTATGCAATAAAACTTTTAAGTTTAGCTGAAAGTTAAGTTTACCTTCAGTTTAACAATAAAACCTCGGTTTATGTGACTGTAAACTAAACTGAACATTTATTTTACCGAACTGAGATCGCCACTTGCCTTAGAAAACTGCAATGCTCATTCTGACAAATACAAATAAATGTTCTCGTTTTAAATATTGAATAATTCTCTTCCCTACTGGGGCTCGAATGGGTCACACCCATGTCTTTTCCACCCTGTGATGCTAATGATTGACTGTAACAACTTCATTGGCTCACTAATTTGGCCTGATGTGGTAATTGGCTCATACACTATATAGATTCTTCCATCAAAGCAGTGCTCAGAGGCTGGTTGCATGAGGGTAAACCTTGTTTACAATTATGGAAATTCCCAATCATTTGAACCACTGACCAAAGTGCAGATTTGTCTGATGACAATATTTCTCGGAGGCCAGGAGCTTGCAGTTGCCAAATAGCTTCGCAAATGTAAATTTTGCTAATCCAAGCACAATCGGATGCAGAGAGCTTGATACCAGTACACCACATACAACCCACTGAGATTCAATTCCCATAGCCTGCTATAGATTAGCCTCTCAAACTTTAAAGAAAAAATGCATGCAAATGTGTCAGTAATGAAACATCTCATCGATGAAGGAATTTATTTTATAAAAAAGATGCAACAAATTAACCTTCCCTTATTGGAAGCAAATACTTTGAACCTATAAATTGAACAGATTATTTCCTTAAATTACCTCAATAGCTGTGCTGAATAAGCACAATATGACAATTTGCAGTTTCTCATTTAGTCATACAAAATAGCATAAAACCTAATGCACAACATATCCATGTTATTTTTAACAAGATTTGAAAGGGATTTAAAGCATATGACCTGTTTAGGTAAGAGAGATCAGAGTTTTGGATTTAAAAATATATTGTCAAGTTTTCACCCACTCATTCAACCTATTTATATCCTTTTGCAGAATCCAATTATCCTCATTTACAGCATGGCCTCCCATCTACTTTTCTGAATTTGACAAACATATGCACTGTTCCCCTCAACATTGGTGACTTTCTCCAGGTCATTAATGCAAATTGCAAATAACTGATCCTTGGGGTTTCCACGTTATATCTTTTCAGGCAGGAAAAAGACCCATTTGTTAGGGCTCAGTCTTCTGTGAATGAAGGCAGACAAAGGAGAAATTGGAAAATAGGTATCTTGTTATTGCATTGTAGGTTTGGGTTAAGAGAACAACCATTAAGTTAACCAAATATTCAATTTAATTCGCCACTGATGCTGCAGTGATTTTCTGAATATTGAGGTGGCATGAGATTGTAAATGGTGTTGAACAGTTTAAAATGAGAAGTTCTATTTCCTCCAATATTGGACACCAGAGAATGACCATAACCAAGCTACTTGCATTTGCCTGCATTTGGCCCGTAATATTCTAAACTTTTTTTGTCCATTTAACTGTTCAAATGTCATTTAAACATTTAAATCTTGATCTACAGGAAAGCCATTTAGGCCAAGTGCCAGCTCCCTAAGATGGTTCATTTCTCCATACTTTAATAGTGATCGTGGGAATTTATTATAAAAATACACATTATTTTAGATGATTATTTACTAGTTAACGAGGTTGTGGCCTATCGCTCTGCAAAAATGTCCTTGAAATCTACTCTCACATGGATCCAAAATAATACAAATATCTGGCCAGCTGCCATCTTAAGTTATTTATTATACATTCAACGAAGGTAGCAATAAGACAGAAAAGCAGAACCACTATTGTACCATCATGCTTTCCAGCTTATTCGATGCATTAAGTTATTCAACTACAACTTTGTGTTAAATTAAGTTGGACAATTACGCACTTTAAACTGTGTCGACACACAAACATACATTTTTAATAATATAAACACACCGTAGTAAAAATACAAGTTTGCGCTGGTGCAGTTAAGGGCCTGAGTTAAAGAACAGAACAACCTACATTTATTTTAGCACTTGCTCTTGTATCCATCAAATATCGGCTCAGCAGAAAAGTCGGCGTAATAGAGATTCCATTTTGGATCTGTCATGACTTAAAATTGGGATTAAATTTTGTTTTCTGCATTTTTCACTTTTCAACAGTGCGCAAAAATGTGTTTAATTAATCTTATTTCCAATCTCATTTTCATAAGCTTCGATCAATCTGTACCATTTTCCATGCAAAATAAAAATTCAGAACATATCTTCAACAGGTACACAGCAAAACAGATTTCACAGCAAAATTTAACAAGTCAGATTGCAGTTTTTGCTACAGAATATAAACATTATTCAGTGGCATCACTCATATATACTGTAGTGTCTTCTGTCAATGGAATAGCACCTTAAAAAAACATTATTTTAGTTATGACAGTGTTAGAAAATATTACAAACACAAAATGCTTTTAATATTATAAATTTGAAATACTGGACGCTCTCAGCAGGTTAAGCAACTTCTGTGGAGAGAAACCATGACTGCTTCCAGGCCAATGACCTTATACAAGAGCAGGAAATTCTACTATCCCCAGAATCTAGCATTGATATAAAGGATAATTGGACCGCTACCCAAATCTCTCTGCTTCAAATGCAAAAATAGGATTTTAGTATAACTACTTACTGAGAGGTTTGCTTGGTGTCCTGGTCAATACTTAAGACTAAAAATAAGGAGACATAAAAGACTGAGAATGCTGAAATCCTGAGCATAAAACAAACTGTTGGAAAAACTCAGCAGGGTCAGGGAGCATCTGTGAAGGGAAATAGACTGACCATTTTAGATAGACACAAAATGCTGGAGTAACTCAGAGGCAGCATCTCCAGATAGAAGGAAGGGGTGACATTTTGGGTCGAGACCAGAAGGGTCTGAAGAAGGGTCTCCACCCGAAACGTCATCTATTCCTTCTATCCAGAGATGCTGCCTGTCCCCGCTGATTTACTCTAGCATTTCGTTTCTATCTTCGGTGTAAACCAGCATCTGCAGTTCCTGCTTATAGACTTCATTTTGGGTCAGGTGCCATCTTCAGACTTCAGATTCTACCTGATCCACTGAGTTCCTGCGGCAGTTTGTCTTTTACTCAAAAGCAAAATCAAGTTTTCTTAGCTGGATCATTTCCTTAAATGTAATAAATACAAACTTAAATTTAGTAAATACAAGACCATCTTGACACCTGTGTGATATGTACATCCAATGTGTGCCATTTCTCCAAAACCTATAAGTTTATGGCCCTTAATAAGTATATCATTTATACCTTCAATAAATTAATATTTTAATCTGAAGTGCTTTTCAGTAGCACAACTTTCATAAAATAATTCAGAAACACATTTACTGCTAGAGCTTATCCAAATCCTGAAATTTCTCGAAATTTAGTCCGTTCAGTTTAGTGAATACCAGTATCCAAATGCCTTTCTAAGTCCAAAGAGACTTCCTTTACAAATCAAAATGAAACTTTCAATGCCACTGATGTCAATAATGGCTCTCACTTGATCGCTGTATCTCAAGTGCTGCAAAACCACTTCCACTGATTGCACCATAAATAATTAACCACAATTAACCAACTTTCTATGTTGTTGTGGCGCAGTCATTGCATCAATTTTCATTTATGGATCAATGTATCTGGATTACTTCATCCCAGTCGCTGGGAGGCCACAGGCCATTTTCTTGAACATTTGACGGGGAACTTTTCCAATCCCAACTGGTCACAGGGATTTCCCAGTTCTTGCCATAGTTCGCTTCCACGTATGCGAGTGTTTTACAGGGAACTCTAACTTTCAGCTCCAGGAATTCGGTCCAGCACAGAGTAAATTTAGGAAATATGTATCTACAAAACAATTTGTTAAAAAAGGCAAGAAGATAGAATAAACATATCTTGTAATAGCAAGAGCCTACATTGCACAACAATATAAAAACTAACACTGTTTTCATTCATTTCTGAAAGCCAGCTTTCACATGAACTATATGTTGATCCAGTAGCCATTAATCTCTGTGAATCAACCACTTAGACTTGAACCTATGTATTAATCATTTAAGATTCTGTACTTTGCACATTTTAACCTCTGCCTGAGATTCATGAGCATCTTCAATTCTGTCCCTCCTACCTATTGGAGATGTGCCTTGAGCTCTTCAAGTCCAAAGATTTTCAATTCCTAGTTTAAGACCCTCCTTAAAACTCCCGTTTTTAACGTACCCTGCTATGTCCTTTAGTGGTTTAGTGTCAACGGTTCATAGAGTCATAGAGTACGGTCCAACCATGAAACCTCTTTTTCTGGTGATCCCAGTTTCTTGTTTCCGCATTCCCATCAAGGCCCAGATTCTAACCCTCACCTTCACACTAGGGTCAATGTGGAGCAGCCAACTGATCTACCACTCCACACATCTTCTGGATGTGGATGGACACCGCATAATCCAAGGGGAAACCTACGCGATCACAAGGAGAACTTGAAAACTCCATACAGTCAGCAAAGCTCAGAAGTGAACCCAGGTCTTTCGAGTGGTGATCCTGTACTTCTACCAGTTATATAATTATGCCATAATTTTATCTGAAAGAGTATAAAGGTATACGGGTCAGGATGTCATGATGCAGCTTTATAGGATTTTAGTTAGTCCGCATTTGGATCATTGCATGCAGTTCTGGTTGCCTCATTAGAGGAAGGATATGGACGCTTTGGGAAAGGTGCAGAGAAGATTTACCAGAATGATGTCTGGATTAGGGGGTATTAACTACAGGGATAGATTGGACAAACTTTGAGTGTGTACTCTAGAATGGCAGGGGTTACGGGTAGACCTGATAGAAGTGTATAAAGTTATGAGAAGTATGGAAATAGACAATCAGTATATTTTCCCCAGGATTGCAAAAAATCAAAGAGCTTTAAGATGAGAGGAGCAAAGTTTAAAATAAATGTGACAAGCACGTTTTATTTTTAAACACAGAGGGTGGCGATATCTGGAACACATTGCCTGGGGTGGTGGTTGAAGCAAATATGATAGTGACATTTAAAGCCTGCTTTTTGAACAGGCATATGGATATGGAGGGATATGCCTTACATGCAAGCAAATAATCATTGGTCTTCTGCATAGACATTCTTGGGCGATAGGCCTGTTCCTGTGCTGTATTCTTCTATGAAAGTGATTCTGTGAAGCTACTTGGATGTTTAAGCATGTACAAAGTGCTATATAAATGCAACAGCCTCGTTGGTGATTAAAAAAAAACTGTGTGTTACTTCTGGAAAACGATCACCCAACTTTAGTCTACAATCGTGGACCAACTAGCAAACAAATCGATTTAATCCCAGGAAATCTGGAAAGAAGTGCTGCTCATATTGAGGTAACTTAAACTGAGGTGGTCATGGCTCAGGGCTGATTAAACAGTCAGCTGAATTCCATTTATGCTTAACACAATAAACCAAATATTTCAGGTGCACAAAACTGTACTAAATAAGTGGTGCTAGTGTTGACATGTGGAAAACTGCAATAAATATTGACTGATAACTTGGGAGGTGCCAGACTTGTGTAACACTCACAGGAGAGACTGCAGATACAGGAATCTAGAGCAAAAATTTATCTGCTGGAGAAACTCAGGGTCAGGCAGCATTGTGGAGGAAAACCTAATGCATTTAGCATTAAAGATATATCCTTTGCAGGCCACCAGTTTCTGAATAATACACCAGTGAAGGATACAAAAAAATGCCCCATTTAGGAGAAGCTAATTCCTGATCATAATTTGAGAATTGTGATAAAAGGTCGTGGATGCTATCTAACCAGCTGAGTATTTCCAATATTTGGTGTTTTGTTTCAGGTTTCCAGAATTAAATGCACGACACGTATCTTATAGAAGAGGCTACCAGTTTCACTGTCTCAATTTCAAAGATTGAGGCAAAGTATTAACTCTCATTTCCTAAAGCTAGTTTTTGTTCTCAATTTAAAATCCCCTTTTCTCCCATTATGACAAAAGGGAAGAATTAATGCTAAAAAGAATGAGAAAACCAGTGAGATAAAACTGGTTCAGTGCGCTTGCATATTTTTTCCAAGGCTCGTGATTAGTCTTAACCCATTGTTCATTATTGCGACCCCAACCACTTTAGCTCTTATTATACTTGGCTAACATTGTTGAACATTATGTTCAAGAGAACAGCCGTGATCTTATATAAAAACAGAAACTTAGCAGGTCAGGCAGCATCTTTCTTTGATTATGCAATGCCTTAATGTGTGACCAAACTCAATTTTTGATTGATGTTCTCAATGGTCCGGTGGGAATTAGTGCACAAACAATTTGAATCAAATACCCATATACAGTATAATGCCACATAACGAATAGTGAATGTGTAATAACATATAAAATGATCAAGAACCTTTTTAAAAAAATCTCAGTAATTACCCAGCATATTCCTTCCTTTCTAAGATTAAGAATATTTGTAGTACGTTTGTGATACCTGCAAAGCCACAAGGTGGATATTAGATGATGCATATTTTACCTTTGTAAGTGGAGAATTGATTTTGGTGAAACATGACAATGGAGGGTTTAGTTGGAGATTGTTTTGCATTGTGTGTCTTCTTATAGCATGGTATTAACCATTTAGACATTTTTAAAAAGTGCTAAAAAGTACTCAACAGCTCAGAGAGAATCCACAAAGGGGTAATATTTCAGATCAATAACATTACATCAGACCTTCCAAAACATTGATTCTGTTTCTCTTTCTTCTGATGCTGGATGATCTGAGTATTTCCAGCATCTTGTGCTTTTGGTACAGATGCTGGAAATCTTTTTTTTTTTGCAGTTGGATTAATTCAGAAGAGAAATCAGCAACAATAAATGAATAACATACTTGAACTTTTTGCCAGTTTTGACCTGGGTTCCCCCATTCCACATGTAATCATTCTCCTCATAGAAAAAGAATATATCCAGCTTCACATCAGCTAACTGAAAGGAAAGCTCGAGGCTGTCTTCTTGCTGAAACAAAGCAAATATATAAAGTAAACTGATTAATATTAGACTCTTGCAATACTTTGATGAAAATTTAATAATAGGAACATGAGAAATAGTTTTATCTCAGTCGAGTCTGGTTGAAACCAATCCTAATTAGAACCTTGACTTGTCAGAACTTAGATATGGACAGAGGGTTTGGGAACCAGGGGAAAGTGGAGGTGATGATGTGACAGTATACAGAAAGGAGATAGAGAGCTGAGTAGCATAGTGTAAAGACAACAACCTCTCCATCAATCGAGCAAAATGAAGGAGCTTCAAGTAGCAGGGTAGAATGTACACCCCAATCTGCTGCAATGGTGCTGAAGTGGAAATGGCCAAGAACTTAAAGTTCCTAAGTGTATATATCACCAACGATTTGACCCTGACTACCATATTGACTTCAAGAAAGCAAGGGACCTCTCAAATTCTTCAGAAAACAAATGAAATTTGGTGTGTCTCCAATGACTAATTTATACAGATTTAGACTTCACAGCATGGAAACAGGCATTTTGGCCTACCAAGTCCTTGCCGACCAGCGATCACCCGGTACACTAACACTATCCTACACACTAGTTACAAGTTTACTAAAGCTAATTAACCAACAAACCTGTACTTCTTTGGAGTGTGCCAGGCAACCGGAGCAAAAACATGTGGTCACAGGGAGAACTCCGTAAAGACAGCTGTAAGGCAGCTACTTTGCTCAAGGTGGCAATAAATCGCAGGAAATTGTGGACACAGCCTAGTCCATGAGGGAAATCCATCCTTCCCACCCCAGCCCAGTCCATCTTTCCCATCCATCCCTCGCCTTCCCCCCACCCGCATCAACTCCATCTACATTCACGGGGCCTTGGGTAAGCAGGCAACAGTCAAAGACCACTCCTACCCTGGTCATTTTCTCTCCGCCCCTCTGCATGATACAAAAACTTGAAAGCACATACCCAACATATTCAAGAACAGCTTCTTCTCTGGTGTTGTCAGACTTTTGCATTCCTCTGAAATACTAAGGCTGAATTTACAATCACCTTGAATTTTTTTTTCATCTGCGTCTTACTGTTTCCTTACTCTTTTGTGCAATCCTTTTGTGTGATTTAGACAATAGACAAAAGACAATAGGTACAGGAGTAGGCCATTTGGCCCTTCGAGCCAGCACCGCCATTCAATGTGATCATAGCTGATCATCCCAAATCAGTACCCCGTTTCTGCCTTCTCCCCATATCCCCTGACTTCGCTTTTTTTAAGAGCCCTATCTAGCTCTCTCTTGAAAGCATCCAGAAAACCTGCCTCCATCGCCCTCTGAGGCATAGAATTCCACAGACTCACCACTCTCTGTGAGAAAAAGTGTTTCCTCGTCTCCGGTCTAAATGGCCTACTCCTTATTCTTAAACTGTGGCCCCTGGTTCTGGACTCCCCCAACATCCGGAACATGTTTCCTGCCTCTAGGGTGTCCAAGCCCTTAACAATCTTATATGTTTCAATGAGATCCCCTCTCATCCTTCTAAACTCCAGAGTGTACAAGCCCAGCTGCTCCATTCTCTCAGCATATGACAGTTCCACCATCCCGGGAATTAACCTTGTAAACCTACGCTGCACTCCCTCAATAGCAAGAATGTCCTTCCTCAAATTACGGGACCAAAACTGCATACAATACTCCAGGTGTGGTCTCATTAGGGCTCTGTACAACTGCAGAAGGACCTCTTTGCTCCTATATTCGATTCCTTTTGTTATAAAGGCCAACATGCCATTCGCTTTCTTCACTGCCTGCTGTACCTGCATGCTTACTTTCATAGACTGATGTACAAGGATCCTCAGATCCCATTGTAGTTCCCCATTTCCCAACTTGACACCATTTAGATAGTAATCTGCCTTCCTGTTTTTGCTACCAAAGTGGATAACCTCACATTTATCCGCATTAAACTTCATCTGCCATGCATCTGCCCACTCCCCCAACCTGTCCAAGTCGTCCTGCATTCTCATAGCATCCTCCTCATAGTTCACACTGCCATCCAGCTTTGTGTCATCTGCAAATTTGCTCATGTTACTTTGAATCCCTTCATCCAAATCATTGATGTATATTGTAAATAGCTGCGGTCCCAGCACCGAGCCTTGCGGTACCCCACTAGTCACTGCCTGCCATTCTGAAAGGGACCCGTTGATCCCTACTCTGTCTGCCAACCACTTCTCTATCCATGTCAGCACTCTACCCCCAATACCATGTGCCATAATTTTGCCCACTAATCTCCTATGTGGGACCTTATCAAATGTTTTCTGAAGGTCCAGGTACACTACATCCACTGGCTCTCCCTTGTCCATTTTCCTAGTTACATCTTCAAAAAATTCCAGAAGATTAGTCAAGCATGATTTCCCCTTCGTAAATCCATGCTGACTCGGACCGATCCTGTTACTGCTATCCAAATGTGTGGCTATCTCATCTTTTATAATTGACTCCAGCATCTTCCCCACTACCAATGTCAAGCTAACTGGTCTATAACTCCCTGTTTTCTCTCTCCCGCCTTTCTTAAAAAGTGGGATAACATTAGCTACCCTCCAATCCACAGGAACTGATCCTGAGTCTATAGAACATTGGAAAATTATCACCAATGCATCCACGATTTCTAGAGCCACTTCCTTAAGAACCCTGGGATGCAGACCATCTGACCCTGGGGATTTATCAGTCTTCAGTCCCATCAGTCTATCCAACACCATTTCCTGCCTAATGTGGATTTCCTTCAGTTCCTCTGTCACCCCAGATCCTCTGGCCAGTACTATATCAGGAAGATTATTTGTGTCCTACAGATCCAAAGTACCTGTTCAACTCATCTGCCATTTCCTTGTTCCCCATAATAAATTCACCTTTTTCGGTCAAGGGTCCAATTTGCCTCAATCGCAAGCAAAACAAAGCTTTTAATTGTATTTCAGTACATGACAATAATAAGCCAATATTAATCCCAGAGTGAACTGTGCAAACTACAAACACATGTAAACATATAACGTACTGGTGGGTCACAGGATGTATATCCAATTTTCACCACTATACTGCTCCCCATCATCCTATGCCCCTTCCTCCAGCTTCACATTTTACTCTTCTTCCCTTCTTCTCTTACAACCTTTTGTCTTCTTTTCATCTCTGGCCTTTCTCCATCCATCTGCCAATTCTCCTCACCTGTATTCAACGATCATCTGCCAGGCTTTGCCCCTCTCCCATCTCTTTTCCAGCTTTCTCCCCTCTTTTACAATTAGTCTGAAGAAATGTGACCTATCCATGTCTTCCAGAGATGCTGCCTGACCCACTGAGTTACTTCAGCACTGTGTATTTTTATGAGTCAGAATAATTATGTATTTTCTATTAATTCTGCCAATTCCAGCAACCGCTCCCCTTAATGTCACAGAAAAACTTCTAACATCACATTCAAAACTGATGACTCATTTTGATATATCCGCCTTTACCACTACTCCATCTATCATATTTTTAGTTGGGTTTTCTGCCTGGCTTTAATGCAACATGGATTGTCCTAATTCAGAGTAGCTAACATTTGGTAGAAGAGGGACTAAACCTTAAAACTTTTATGAGGAATTTTCTTGTCCAATGCTCACAGCTTGCCAAAATAAACAAAGCTGCATAACCCATAATAGAATTTGAACACCAGAATTATTAACTTTGCAGCAGATCAGGGGAAACTAATACCATCCAGAACCTTTCAGAACCACGTCCAAGCAGTTCATGAGTGATATTATTTTTAAGATCCCTATTAGTTTAATTTGCAGATATTAGGGAGTACAAAAAAGCAACATGTACAACTAATTGTTATTATAGTGGTTGTAATTTGGTGTTTTATGGCTTGATATAATTTGATTGTTTTCTTTTTCTTGGCTCCATAATGAATGCTGGCATGGTCTGAATTAGCATAACTCTGCTGTGCTGTGACCTATTTTACAGATATTTGAGTTAATGGTACATGCTGATGTCAAAGAAGATATTATATTATGAAAGTAAATAATTATTTAGTAACATTGTTTCATTATATAAAATATGTCTGAAAGAACAAAATATCAGTTGACTCACTTTGCCAAATTTGTGTTTCAGCGTTAGTCCTGACTTTTGGAACTCTGTGATGATATCAGGCTTATAATCCTTTATCATTATTCCCACATCCACATCTTTACTATATGGGATGATATTACATTGTCTGAACCATCCTAGAAAAATCAGAAATCAAAATTCAAGGCAACAACAAACTCAGTACAAAGTCTAAAACATAACAAATGAAAGATCAACAAAAGTCAGCACTTTAACTTGGTATCAAGGATTAATAACAACTCAGCACAGCTTTGTAAAATTGATTCAATGCAATAGCAAAATCTAATTTTGTTTATCAGTGATTGGACAGTTCCACAATTTCAGCTACCATAAAATTGTCTGAAAATGTCACTGACCCCAAACTTGACTAATTTCTTGTTCCACCAGTGCTACCCGACACTACTAATACAGATGAACCCCTTGGGGGTGGGGGGTGGGGAGTGTGTGGAAGGGCGTTGCTTTCTTATAAAACGGCCCATATCATAATTGTCTACAAATGCAAAGGTGGATCATCTGCATGTGCATCACTAAACGAGAGTTGAAATCAAAATGTTGCTAATTTTCTTTCCTGCACATGAATTCCAGGACGTTATCCATTTCTCAAACGTTTGGGTGGTTGATTTATGAATTTCCCTTATTATTACCAGAAATGTCAAGGAATTTATGGTTGCTTAGTCATTCCTGAGATTTACCCAGTCCATTGACTCCAAGTTAAATTAAAGTGCAAAGATCCAAGAGAGCTATGACCCCCCCCCCCCCCCGCCCCATCAATGCTCCATCCAAAATTCTCAAATTCCTTTTATGACCATGCAAACAAATATAATTATTTCATTCCTAAAGTCATAAGAACACGTAATTTAAGAGTGTAGGCATGCGAAAGAAACAAATATATTTCTAATCTCTCTGCTTTGTGAATGGGTGATCGATGGTTGGCATGGGCTTGGTGGGCCGAAGGGCCCGTTTCCATGCCCTATCGCTAATAGACTAATACACAATAACAATATTGTTATAATCCCAAGTACATTTCAGAAAGCTATTCCAAATGTGCACAAGATATTTACCTAGACATGTTCCACTGCTGAGCCAGAATGGCACCTTCTGTTTATCTAATGTCTTTGCAGCCAGATGAATCAAATGCTTAGCCTTTTTCTTAAAATCCATGGCATCTTGGGATGTGTCCTCAGGGTATACCTGTTATGAATGAATTGCATGTAGGATACACACAAGGAAAAACAGAACTTTCCTCTTTTTAAAACTTGTGTATTCAGACTATTTTGCATAACATGACATCAAATGTAACATCCCCCCCAAAAAATCTAACTGATACAATGTACACATAAACAATAATTAAACTGACTAAAGGCAATTATTATAGCAATGAAATCACAACAGAGCAAAATTCAACAAACAATAAACATTAAGGAATTATACCTGAACAAGAAACATATACTGCTCTGTGAAACATGACTGACATTTTTGCTTTATAGCATTGTAACACCTTTCCCCCAACCTGAGACTTTGTTCTTTTTTCTAATGTACAATGGTCAAAATGATCTAATTTGCACACATTTCTGAATAGCTTGGTTCATTTCTTCATTTTGTTTAGGGCAAGGAAAATAGTAACTTTCCATTGTAACTGGGATAAAGAATGTGATAGCAACTCATTTTCTTGAAATACTGGATTTATTCTGGTGAAGGTGCTGTCACGGATGTGGGAAGCTCCAGGATTTTCATCAAATGTCCATATATTTCTACAACACAGTATATCACTTGGAGGAGTACTGCTACTCTTGTACTTGGCGGTACTTTTAAGACTTTGGGAAGTGGTTCCAAAGTAGCCGTAAATGCATTTTACCTAGATTGTATATGCTGCAGCAATGATGTAGGTAATGGAGGGAGTAAATGGTGAGGATAGTAATTGAGATTAAGGAAAAGTAAGATGCTTTCTAATGGATAGATTCAGGCGAGTCCAGTTTCCAAGTGCACCCCTCCAAGCAAATGGAGATAAGCACATTCTTCCCTTGACTTGGAGATTGCATACGTCTGCCCAGTGACTTTCCAAAGACTCACCCAAGCGTATAAATTTACAAAGCTGTGCACCAATATCCAAATAAGCACGCAAGTAGAAAACTAATGTTTACTTATTATTTGACTCCCATTTGCAAGATAAGAACTTAGAAATCTCAAATGTCCAGTCTCAAAGCTTTCAAATACTTTTCTCAATAGATTTCAAAGTACACATTTGATTTAAATAGTTTTGAATTACTATTACAAAAACAGTGAATTGGTTTAATTCATACCTTCTGGTCAAAAGGAAAGCCATCGAGCCTTTTTTTTGAATGTACAATGCAGCTCATGTTGTAGCCCCTAGGGACAGCGCTTTCGTCTAGCCATCGTCACCAATGGAAATAGATCGGTCACTGTGGGGCTCATTCCTGTCACCAGCTGATGCTTCTTCCTATTGGCCGTCATTTGTCCACTCCCCGCTCCACCGCCGCTTCCTCCTCCTTCTCCCGTCGTTCTGTCTACTTGGACTCTGCTCCCCTTTCCACCACCACTTCCTCTTCCTCTCCCTCCTCTCCCTCTTCCTCCTTCTCCCCCCCACCCCCCCAGAGTTGCAGACATCACCTTTGGAGGACATCGGCGCCTGCGGGAAAAATGAGGAGGCGGCATTCGAGTGGGGACTGGACTAAGCGATGGCCGATAGGAAGAAGTGGCAGCTGGTGAGAGGGGAGTCCCATAGTGACCAAGCGCGTCTTGTCATTGGCAGCAGCCTGAAGAAAGAGTTGACGGCCAAGGGCTACAATGTGAGCTGCAACAACAACCGCATTAACCGGATTGTGCTGGAGCTGGTGCAGAAGGGCTCAATGGTACAGAAGAGCGGCACCGATGCCCAGTCTTAAGGTGGAACGACACAAAGTGATGGAGTAACTCAACAGACTCAATATTCTCCAAACATGCTGCCTGATCCGATGAGGTACTCCAGCACTTTGTGTTCTTTTGCTTATTAACCATCATCTGCAGTTTTTTGTTTCAACTACATACAATGCAATAATACCGACAATCGGCAAACATGGACACCATTCCCCTCCCCTATGGTCTGTTATCACGAGGGTATACTGTATTATTTTTCATCAGACTAACCTGATAAAACATCTTTGTTTCCTGGTATCTGCATTCAACAAATCTGGAGTGAGAAAATTCCTCAAGAAAGTGGGTTATTTCCTTAGGCACATTGATTTCCAGTCCATCAATTAAAGCTAGACGTAGTTCAGGCCTATGAGAAAATGAAATATGTTTTCACTTTTAGTAATTGGATTCATTTCTCCCTTCCATTTAAAACTGTTTTTATCATTGCATCTTTGAAATGTAAGTGCATTCTTTCAGTTGTGAGGAAAATAATCGCAAGGCCATAGCAATTACTCTGAATTTCACCAGGGGATCTATATTTTGATGAATGGTACAAGTCTTTGATCATATAGTTTCTCTTACTTGTTATAGGCTCCAGGGTAACGCCCAAAATGCAATTTTCGGAAATGCATGAACGTTTTGTCTACGTTTTGCTTGAGACGCAGCTGCCCGTGCCAAAGGTAGTTGCCACTCCTCTCATAAAATACCACCAGGTGGATGGCGTGGCTCTGCAACTTGAAGATATAATGTAGTGGGATCTCAGTGCCTGAAAGACCATCCATTCCAGCCAGTCGTGGGTCTTTGCCACTCAACTCCATCCACTGGAAGCCCTGCTCCTCAGCCTCTCTCTTCAGGAACATCTCAATGAATTGAAAGAAACGTTTTTAATAATGACAGTAAAGGTCCAACTCTCTAAAGAGAGTTTTCAAACACCACATGAAAGGGAATGCCAAAAAAACACGTGCAAGGGATTCTGGCTCATTCTCCAAAACCAGAGATTACCATTGAACAAAAAGTTTTCACGGAAACTTAAATATTTTATAAACAAAATTATATAGAAACATAAAATGTAAATAAGTTGACCAGTACAAACTAGAACAGAAAACAACTTGCCAAATAATTTCAGCAAGTTATAGTTACACAAAGTTTTTTTCCCCCAAAGCCCATGGCTGCCAAGCAATATATTTAGTTCAGGTCGAAGATAGACGTGTCTATCTTCGGTTTAAACCAGCATCTGCAGGTCAGGTAGCTACAATTCTGACATTTGTTAGAGCTAAAAGCAGAACTTCCAAAAAGCTGAACTGCTTTAGTCTTGCAATTACTTCAGAAATGTATTTTGTCCCATCAAAATACCTCCCCATCCTTAAAGTTAGATGTAGACTTCAGTTGTGGACGAACCAATGTTTTATACACGTTCAAATGATCATCCTTGCTATATATCTAAATCCCATAACCTTTACTAACCATCATCAAAGATATGCACATGTACCCCCAGATTATACTCTTCATGGTCATCCTATGGAACTGTGCCATTAAGTCTATGTTCTTTCTCCCAATGTATATCTTTTCACATTTTTCTGTATTTCTCAGCACAAATCTGAACAACCGTACAGCTGCCAATTCGTTCTTCTGAAGTCAACAGCTATCTTCCTCTCTGTTTATCAAACTTTCAAGCTGCTTCATCTGCAAATTTGGAAGTTTTATCCTGCATACTCAATGCCTATGTCATTAATGTAACAAAAACAACAGCAATTAGCTCAGCACAGTTTTCCAAGAAACAGCAACTTCCTTTGCATTCAGTGGAAAGGCCAGGGTACAGCTCCGAGCCCCATGTCTTAATGTTATGCAACCACACGATTTGCCTCAGCCCACTCATCATTGGCTCTCACAGGCAGTCCCTACACTGAGCGTGGGTAATTCATTACTACAAGAATTCCAAGTTCCCAGCACTGTATCAACAGGGAGAGTATGGGCCAGACACGTGCCGTCAGGGTAGGCAAGGTAGGCACTGCCTACCCTCACTAAATTTATAACATAGTAATTATTAAATATAAATTTATAAAGGCATGGAAGAATTATGCCTATCTAAGAGATCAATCTCTTAGGTAGGCATAATTCTCCGTGCCTTTCATCCGCATTGCCTGTAACCCTTGAAGGTCTGTGCAGCCCACGTGCCGCGAGCACTGCTGGAAGCCGCCAATAACAGGGAAAGCTGAAGCCAGCTGAAATTCTGCCTTTGCAGCACTGCGCAGGTGTAGCGCTAGTTTCTTGGCGGGGTTTTCAAATATGGACTGTCATTATTTTAAGTGTATCTGAGGAAACAGAGAGAGAAGAATGGAGTTTGTGTACCAATAATGTGGTAAGTACATTTCTTGGTGTTTTTTTTTAAATAACGTATTTCCCGGGGTGTGGGGTTGGGGGGAGAGTTCCTTTCACAGCGGTTGGGGAGTCTGGCCCGGGGTAAAGTTGCGGGGAGGGCATGAATGCAGTGAAGGAGGGGGTCGGGATAATGGCACTTGCGACGCTCCATGCACGGAGCCACCACATTGAGGCAAGGGGGGTGGGGGGGGCAGAGAAGTAGCTTGGCTGGACAGCAGAACCAGCCGTCACCTCAGCGCCTTCTGACGGCCCCCGCTCACCTCTGGCAGCTCTCCGTCTAAAAACCTCTCTCCTACTGCCCGCCGGCCTCACTCATGTACCGCAAATCCTTAAATTCCAACAGAGCAATTGAGGTTACACGGCTGTGGGAATTTAAGGATTTGCGGGAAGAGGCTGACATGAGCGAAGGTGTGAGGTGTTCAGACGGAGAGCCAGAGGTGAGCGTGCTGGCAGAAAGCGCTGAAGTGGCGGCCAGTTCTGCTGTCGGGTAACAGGCGGCCGTTCGCAGCCACTCGAGGTGCTTCTATCCCCGGCTACAGTGCGGTGGCTTTGCGCCCGGTGAGCTGCGGCAGCGGTGAGTGAGTTACTGACATTATCCCCGATCCCCTCTTCTCAACGTTCCTGCCCTCCCTGCAATTTTACCCCTGGCACAGACTCTCCACAGGCTGTGAAAGGAACTCTCCCCTCATTTGGTCCCTTGAGCAAGTGTTGTCATTCAATTAGATGACAACTGATTAAACTTTTCCCTGTACTCCCGTTTTTCCTACCATTTCTCCATCTGCCATCACCCTTCACCCCCCACCCATTCAGTAATTCAGAATAAAGGAGACTAGGAAGCCTTGGGAAAATTGAATTGTTACTGTTTTTATTTTTATGGAGTGAACAATCTGTGCATGCACGGCTTTTTTTTTTTTTTTTTTAAAAAGCCGACTGACTGCCTACCCTGAGTAATTACTCATGGCACGTGCCTGGTATGGGCACACTGGCTCCTGGCATCCAGAATCCCAGCAGACCATATAGCCCAAGCAGATACGTTTTGCAAAGTAGCAGGTGTACGTACCACTGAAGGATCGCAGGGTATGAGTGTATTTTCACAGTGGGACCACAGTGGGACCACAGAGAGTCACAGAGAGTCACAGTTTAAGGATAAGGGGGAAATATTTTCGGATCGAGATGAGAAAAACATTTTTCACACAGAGAGTGGTGAGTCTCTGGAATTCTCTGCCACAAAAGGTAGCTTTAGTGTGGGGCTTTATTGAACGTTTTCTAAAAATCCACCACAACATCTACTACATTCCATTCAATCTTCTCCATTTCCTCACCACAAAATTAAATCTATTTTGTCAAATCTAAGTGTACTCCTTTATTAACTCAGAATTTCACTGAGTGTCCATTACATCCCCCTCCTAATTATTGCTTAGTTTAAAGAATAACATGGGCGTGCAAGGTTTTAGCCCAAAATGTCAACAATTCCTCTCTCCCCATAGATGCTGCTCGACCTACCAAGTTTCTCCAGTTTGTTTTTTGCTCTAGATTTCAGCAGCAGTCGTCCATTATATCTGCATAGTCTTCGAACCTTATTACACATGAAGATAAATAAGAGCTTCCAATGAGAAATATCATGATAAATCCCTAGAATTCTATTTGCAAATTCTGTATTTGAAACAATGAGCATAGTGCCTTATAAAAATGAGGCAAAAATCTCTTCTCGTAGCTGATTATCCCAAAAAGCCCATTAAATATGTTTTAGCATTGCTCTTCTTATACTATCCATAATCTACCAGCACTCACTTCATTTTTCCAGAATTTGCCCAACAGTGCAAAAGTGGTAAACTCCCTGGGAGCACACAAATATTGGCAGTTCAATGCTCTGGCTGTACTTGTGTCCTGATGGATATTCTCATTCATTTGTCCCAAAACCAAAGGATCGATGAGATACAAAGGAATGTTGTGGGCCGATACCAAACCAAGAAATTGTTTGACCACTTTCTAGGATAAAACAGATATCTGCATTAATAGAAATATAACAGCCCTCCAGCCACAGAAACTAAAGCACATTTCTGCACATCAAAGTCAACTTCCTTGATCAAACTAATGTCCATTAAACAACTAGCTCATACTCTACCTGGTGTGAATTTAAGAGAAATTTGATATTTATGCCCAATTAAAGATAGTGCACTTTAGTTCCAAGTTCAACAACTAGCAAGCACTGAGACAGACAAGCATCAAGACTGGTGGCCATTTCAGAATAAAGAATCAGATTTTAACAATCAGATGTATTCATTTTAATATTTTGCTTTACAGAATCAAATCTTTCCAAATGTCCTCAAATATTTTCATTTCAATTGCACCTAATGCAGACTCATATCACCACTTTACAGCCAACAAAGTCTTAAGTTTGGTCATTAAAATAGGAAAATTGCTACCAAACATTGGTACAAATGCCTGTTTGCCTCCCTCTCCTGCCACTGACAGTACACAATCATGAAATGTAATAGTGGCTTGTCCCAATAACATACATACCCAGGGCACACTGTCTTCCAAGGAATAACTTCCTTTGAAATCAGAAATGTCAGCTTCATTCTGAAATGTCAAAACAAAAAAATCTTGTAAAAACAATAACAAGCACATCCACATCCATGTGGATGTCACTGTATTACAACTTGTAAAGAACTTGTATTTACACAGCACTTTTATATACCAAAACACTCTCATGATGCACTATCGACGTGTTAACCAGAAACTTAACAATGTGTTACAAGAGGTAGCCCAAATCATGTTTAAAGGGATAGTTTTTAAAATGTCAATAATAAGAGAAAGGAGAGAAATCCAGATTTTTGGGGTCTTGGAATTTGAAAATTTGTAGTGTTAAGATTCAAAATAAGGGAAGCACAAGAGGTACTGCAGAAATCTTGTACGGTTGAAGAGCGGTAGCGATTACAGATACAGGGTGAGGGAAACCCACTGAGAGATTTGAAAGTAAGGATGAAATATTAATTCCATGTAAGGAGACAAAGTGCTAGAGTAACTCAGTGGGTCAAGCAGCATCTCCGGAGAATAAGGATATGTGACATTTCAGGTCAAGACCCTTCTTCAGACAGATTGTAGGGGGGCGAGAAGAAAGCTGGAAGAGGGGAAGGGCAGGACTAAGTAGGGCAGGTAATAGCTGGACACAGGTGAGGGTTTTTATTTTAATTGGCAGTTGGTTGGAACAAAGGTCAGAGCAAAAAAGCAGATTATGAGACAGGATTGAATTGTTGCAAATTACGATGCCAGAGGAAAGAAAGTAGCAGAAAGGAGGGGATCTTCTTCTTGCGTTTGAGGCAGCAGAATTTATATAATACCCTCCAGGTGCTGTAGCTAGTTCAATGTGCTGTTGTCGAGGGCCATGTGGTCTGCCCCTCCACCGGGGGGGGGCAGAATACAGCGCAGTCGAAAATGACACGCTGCGCTGTTTGCTGGTCTGCTCCGCACTCACAAGCTGCTAATGAACGCAGCCCCCGGCGATGCATGTTGCCGTTGAACTGGCCGACCCCCGTATGGAACCGGTCCAGGGCGCCCAGTCTTTGCGGGGCAGATCCGAGCCGGGTGGGGCTGTGGTGTTTGGTGCAAGTGAATTGAGGAGGTCGTGAAATCTGTTCCCAGCTGGCTCTCCATGCTCCATCAATAGGTGGGAGTCCAGGTGAGTGGAGGAGAGAGAAACAGGGGGCGTGGAGGAGAGGGGGGGAGGTCAGTTAGTGCTCCTAAAATTGGATAATTCAAAGTTTATACCATTTAATTGAACGCTACCCAAGCGGAACATGAGGTTCTCTTCCTCCAGTTTGTGTGTGGCCTCATTCTGGCAATGGAGGCAGCCCAGTAAGAGAATGTGAAGAGAAGTTAAAATAGTGATTCCATGTTTGTATACATTGAGAATACAATTTGATGCAACAAAAAGCTCTAAATACAAATATAGAAAGCTTATTGGACAGGACTCTACATTGTAGTAGGGCTCAGAATGAAAATACACAAGCACTTTCACAATATTTGACTTTCATTGTTCAGCTTAACAGCTGTGACCTCTAGTGGCAGCTTTCATTTTTACCAAATATTACAAAGAAGCATTGTTTTTTCATCCAATCTGTAAGCTAATTTCTTACATAACTGCCATTCATAAATATTTTATTCCGATCAGCATAACTTGCTAAATAATCAGAAATTTAGTCCCTTGTATATCTAGATGTGAAAAATTATAGTCACTTTTGTTGGTCCAAAGAAATGAAAGGAATATTAAATATTATAATACATATTCTGCAAGCCAACTATATCTGTGGACACACCATTTGTGGTTTCTAGCTATTTCTCATTCAAGGCATTTTATGGCAGTGATTGCAACAGACTCATTCGTAACTCTAACTGCATTAATGATTGAACCGTAAATATAAAAAGCAATTTTAATAGGTCTTAACTTCATGTGCACTGAGATAGTGAAAAGCTTTGTTTTGTATGCTATCCAAACAGATCAGATATGCAAATACAATCAAATCAAACTCAAGTACAATAGGTAGAGCAAAGGGGAAAAGACAAAATGCTGAATGTAGTTCTCAGCATTGTAGCGCATCAGTTCCACAAAGTCCAATGTCTTCAACAGGGTAAAGGTGAATCAGACGATACCCTAGCTTTTGCAAGGGCCGTTCAAAAGCCTAATAACAGAGGGGAAGAAGCTATTCCTGAGTCTGGAGGTGCACGCTTTCAAGCTTCTGTACTTTCTGCCAGATGGGAGCAGGGAGAATAAATTATCGGGCAGGGCAAGTCTTTGATTATGTTGGCTGCTTTTCCAAGGCAGCATGAAATGTGGAAGGATTTAATGGTTAAAAGTCTGGTCTGTGTGGTGGGCTGCGCTACAATTACACCTCCCTGCACTTTTTTGCAGTCTTGGACAGAGCTGTTCCCAAACCAAGTTGTGATGCAACCTGACAGTATGCTTTCTAACAAATTTCTGTACAAATCTGTACAAATTTGCAACTGTCACTGGAGACATGCCTGGTTTCCTCAGTCTCCTAAGGAGCTAGACATGGATGTGCCTTCTTGGTTGCCACATCAATGTGGTTAGTCTACGACAAATCACTGGTAATATTAACGCCTAGGATCTTGAAGCACACAATCATTTCCACTTCCACACCATTGATTGGGGCATGTACTCCATGTTTCCTGTTTCCACCATGCTCCTTGCTGACATTGAGGGAGAGGTTATTGTCCTCACACCATATCACTAAATTCTCTATCTCTTTCCTCAACTCTATCTCGTCATTGTTTGTGATTTAGCCTACCACAGTAGTGGCATCTGGATAGTTGTAGATGGAATTAGAGCCGAATTTGGCCATCCAGTCATGAGTGTATAGAAGGAGATTGAAAACGCATCCTTGCGGGTCATTGATGATGAGAATTGTTGTGGTGGAGGTGTTGTCACCTATTCTCCCTGATAGAGGTCTATGGGTCAAAAAAATCAAGGAACCAGTGGCGGGGGGGGGGGGGGGGAGGTGGAGTAGACGATTCCTAGGTGCATCAGCATAAAAGTTCTTTTTTTTCCTCAAATGATCTCCACTTCCATTAGTTTAGTATAACTTTAATATTGTAAGAAGATCCAATGCACTTCAGCGGAACCACCGGAGATAGTAATAAGCCAGCAGACTCGGTTTTGACATAGAGAAGCATGAACGTTTGGAGGGAATTCCACTGGTAATGGTGTTAACATTATCAGTGATTTGTCGGTTAGGACCCTCCCAACTAAAGACGCGGCTGCCAATTGCAAAGTAAAGGAAGTAGGGTGAAATGATCAAAAGGTCAGAAATTAAGAAACATGACTAAGAGGATTTCGAGAAGACACACGACAATCTCCAACATGACTAAGAGGATTTTGAGAAGAAACATGACAATCTCCAACATGACTAAGAGGATTTCGAGAAGAAACACGACAATCTCCAACATGACTAAGAGGATTTTGAGAAGGATGTGCGCCAAGCAATGGAGTAAACGGAAAACAAGGATGAGAACTTTAAGAATCAGGTATTTGCTTTAAAAAAAATTGGTGTACTGGTTAAACATGATTTGAGGAGATTCCAGTTCGTGTTTAATATAATTAATCAACATTATTGATGTGTAAGTATATATCTCAGCCAGAGTTTAAAAAAAAATGTTTGTAAAATGGTCAAACTATTTTTCCAAGGACAATAAATCTGTTTGTATAACCACAGATTGTTTGAAATATGTGATGAAAAATAAGATTTGTAGATTATGTACCAATAAATATGGGAGGGGGAACATAATTATGAATCTGAAATTGTTGGAAGATTCCTGTGTGAAAATTCAGTGTATATATTTCACAATATTAATAGAGTGAAAATAACCAGAAAAGGAAATATGATATACTTACTTTTGATGAAAAGTATTTTTTGTAATAATACAGTTGAAACAACAGAAAGATTGAACTCGTCACAGAGAGCAGGATCAATATTACAGTCCTACTAATTCGAGGCATTGGTCACCGTTTGTGCTATCTTCCAGTCCCTGGAAAAAAAAAACATTCAATGATGACAACAATTCCAACAATCTTAGTTCTCTGACTTTGGATACCTTCCTTAGCCTTCAATCACCAAATACAAACCAAAATTATATTACATTATATTAATATCCTGCAAACAGAAACTCCTGACGTTTTGCTTGGCCTGGTGAAAATCTAATAGTTTTTGAATATATGTGTCAATGATTTAGATATAGCTATAACAAATAAATTTGAAAAAAATGGAAATGCACTAAGAGCAAGGAAGAATAACAACCGACTTCAGTAGGACCAATTGCTGAAAAGGGCGGCATGTGGCAGATAAATCTATCTGCAAAATACATTCTGAAAAGAAAAATGAAAAGAACTGAATTAAGGGATTTATTTCCAAAAGTATGGAAAAAGACACAGGGATGCACAAAGGATGATAAATTGATGCAACTGTTAAAAAAGCTGGAATTCCAGGATGTATAAAAGCATTAGGTATTAAGCACAAAAGCAAGGAACCTGACAAAATCTTAATAAACATTGTTTCTCCCGGTAGTAAAATAATGAGTTATGTGTTTATAAAAGGCATCAAGGACCTTGAGGGGCTCAGATGTGAACAGAAAGAAGCCTTTCTGCTCACAATGCTTACTGACCATAAATAAACATCTACATTAATTCTACTGACCCAGCACTTGGCCCACAGCCTTCCATTTCACAGCAGTTCAAGATAATTAAATGTAGAGAATTCATGCCTCTACCACCCCATCAAATTCCAATTTCCAATATTTTCTGGTGAACTAAATTTCCCCTCAGATTTACTCTAAACCTCTTACCCTGAACAACTGCCTTCTAGTTTTAGATAGTTCTGCTGTGTGGAAACATTTCCTACTAGTCCCCCTGTTCTGTTCATAATCTCTTTACTGCTATGGTATGCACTCTTCCACTCCCTCTGCTCCAAGAAAAATAAACTCAGTCTATCCAGTCTCTCTTTGAACAGAAATACTCCATCCCAGGCAACCTTCTGGAAAATCCTCTTTGCACCGACCAGTGCAATCACATCCTTCAAGTTTGTAGGTACACAAAAAGCTGGAGAAACTCAGCGGGTGCAGCAGCATCTAAGGAGCGAAGGAGATAGGCGACTTCAAGTTTGTACGTCTCCCTGTGACCACATGGGTTTTCTCCGAAATCTTCGGTTTCCTCACACATTCCCAAGACGTACTGGTATGTAGGTAAATTGGATTGGTATAATTGTAAATTTGTTGAGCCAACACAAACTTATTGCTTTCAGGTGAGAGGGGCAATGTGTGATAGAGATATGGAAGAAAGATTGTTTACAGAGAGTGATGGTGCTTGAAAGTAACAAATATTATGATGGTGGCATTTAAGGGACTTTTAGATAGACAAATACAGTGTCCTCCATCATGTTTGGGACAAAGACCCAAAAGGAGGGGGGAAGTGGGTGGAAAAAGGTAGAGAGGGATGGAGGGGTGGGAGGAGGGAATGGGGGCGGGGGGAGTGGGGGGGGGGGTAGGGATGGAGGGGCGGGAAGGGGGGGGGGGGAAGGGATGGTAGGGGCGGGAGGGGGGGGGGGGTGGGGTAGAGAGGGGAGGGACAGGAGGGGGAGTAGAGAGGAAGGGACGGAGGGGGGAGTAGAGACAGGGGGAATAGAGAGGGAGGGACGGAGGGGGGAAGGGGGGGGGGGAATAGACAAGGGGATGAGACAGGGAGGATGGGGGGAGGATAGAGAGAGAGAGAGGGGGGGTGGTAGAGAAGAGGAGGGAGGAGAGGGTTAGAGTTGGGAGTAGAGGGAGGTGAGAGGAGTAGAGAGGGGAGGGTAGAGAGAGAGGGGAGGGAGGGGAGGGTAGATGGGGGTGGGAGGGAGGTAGAGGGAGGGGGTGGGGGGGATAGGGAGATAGAGGGAGGGAGGGGGAGGGAGGAGGTAGAGGGAGTGGGAGTTGGGACTCTGCGGATGTGTTGACTGGGAGATTGCTGCCCTCCCCCCGGGGGCTTTTCTCCAACGCCAGCAGGTTTCGGCCGTTTTCACGCCCGCATTGCGGCCCAGCTCACCCCGGGCGCGCCATCGTGTCCTGTCCCGACCACTGGGCCAAGCGCCGGCCACACCTCCCCCTCCCCCCAATCGCCTTTCCTTACCTTCAGTCGCCCAGCGCCAGCCTCCGTTGCCCGGCAACAGGCCCGGCGCTGACGCCGACGATGACGCCGACGATGGCGCCGACGTTGCGCGCCGACCGACCCGCCGACGCCGACGTTGACGTTGACGCTGACGGTGTTCGGAGCGCCGACGCCGACGCTGCCGCGAGGCTGGGCCTTGCCTCCAGGCCCCGCTCCATGATCTTTGCTCCTCGCTCCTCCAGCTCATTGTTTATCGGGGGGACGGGGGCAGCTTCCTCCAGCCGCACCCAAAACCTACTCTAAGCCATAAGGTTCTAAGTGATCGGCCCACCAAGTCTACTCTGCCATTCAACCATGGCTGATCTCTCTCCCTCCACCAGGGCTGCCAACTCTCACGCAATGAGCGTGAGACTAACGCGTTTGAGGAAATTCTCACGCTGATGACAGAAGTTCTCACGCTCAACAAAATATTTAAAAAAATATATGAATAAATAAATAAAGTCACACTCCTCCACACTCACCAATGAGAATAATAGTTTTTTTTTTTGTCAGCAGCAGTTCCCCGTGTAAAAGATTACGAGCAGTTTTAAATTTGGCTTAAGCCGTCGCACACTATTTAAACTGGAAATAATGTAGACAACAATGCTGGAGAAACTCAGCGGGTGAGGCAGCATCTATGTCTGAGTTTGACCCTTCTTCAGACTCAAGCATTTCTCCAGCATTTTTGTCTACCGCTCTATAGATGCTGCCTCACCCGCATTCACATTCCTGTGCAGATGGTGTGATGCAAAGATACCAGAAGAGCGCTCCTCAGGTATCTCTGGTGTGATGGGTGAGACACGGCGGTGGTCCCAGCACTGACACCCCCCCCCCCCCCCCCGCACCCCCCACACCCCCACCCAGCACCCCCCCAAACGACACACCCCCCCCCTCCTATCCACCCCCACCCCCCCACACCCTTCTCTCCTTACCCCCCCCTCCTCCTCCTTTAGACCACTCCCCACCCCCTAACCTCCCCCCCCCCCCCCCCCCCCCACCCCCACCCCCCCCCCCCCCCCCAGGCACGGCTCACACCTCCCACCCTCATCTGCGGTGGCTCTGTGGCAGTCGGCCGCTCTGTCCACACCGCATGGAGTTGCCAGGAGCGAACCGGGTGAGTGGGGGTGTCTGTGCCGTATCCGGAACCGCGGGGATGAATCTCTGGCTAAGGCGCCTCTCCGATGCCCGACCCTGGGTCTCTGTCCCTCACCTCCCCCGGACCCCCGGTCACTGACTCTCACCTCCCCAGGACCCCCGGGTCACTGACCCTCACCTCCCCCAGACCCCAGCTGGACACAGAGCACCTGGGCCGGCCCACATTCCCGGGGAGGGGGGGAGAGAGGGAAATGCTCCCTGGACATCGCCAAGTCTCCGTTCACTCCAGTTGTTGTCGTCGCTTCACTGACACACACTCTCACGCACACTAACACACACTCACACACAACCTAACACACACCCTTACACACACACAAGGTTTAAAGGGATATGGGCCAAATGCGGATAAATGGGACTAGTTTAGATGGGGCATCTTGATCTGCAAGGACAAGTTGGGATTAAGGGATGCACTGTTTCCCTTCGCCCGCCGCCCCCCCCCATGCTGTGAGACTGTGACACATTTGTAGAAAGGGTGTGCAATTGCTCTGGAGAGGATCCTGGTTGAGGGGCGAATTTTATGAACATATTGGCGGGATGCTGGACATTTTTTTTCACTTTGAAGAAAAAGATTTGATAACTGGGATTGTATTCTCTGTAGCAACGGAGGGTGAAGAAAAAAGACTTAGTGAGGTGAATAATATTATGAGGAATAGGACCTGTTTTGCTTAACAAAGAGTGTAAGAAGGAACTGCAGATGGTGGTTTAAACTGAAGATAGACATTAAAAGCTGGAATAACTCAGCAGGACATACGGCATCTCTGGAGAGAAAGAATGGGTGATGTTTCGGGTCGAGACGTTCAGACTGAAGAGGTTGAAAACCAGCCATAAAACACCATGACTGGAGATGTGTGTTATCCAACTAAGGTCAGAAATTATAATCATGTGTTCATCTTTATTGACGTGACACCATAATAGATATATTACAGAAAAAATAATTTAATACGGTGGCACAGCGGTGGAGTTGCTGTCTTGCTGCACCACAGACGCAGATTTGATCCTGACTACGGGTGTACAGTATGTACAGTATTTGTACATTTGTACATTCTCCTTATGACCACATGGTTGTCTCTGGATATTCCGGTTTCTCCCACATCTGAAAGAAGTGCAGGTATGTAGGTTAATTGGCTTCTGTAAATTGTCCATGGCGTGTAGGATACAACTGGTGTAAGGTAGATTGCTGGTCTGTGTGGACTTGGTGGGTCGAAGGGCCTGTTTCCATAATATGTTTTACATATATATCTTAATTTCATTGAACCATATACGGTTGATTTGAAATGTGCATTATTTTCGTTCTTGTTTCTATAGTCAAAGGGCAAGGTTGATTGATTTATTTGTGCAGAACAGTGATGGAAGTCCAACTCCTCTTGCCTTGTTTCTAGGGTTTTGTTTCTCTATATATATGCATAACAGCATGAGTTATAATCTGATTTCCATACATGAGTATACTAAGGCCATTCATGTGCTGCACTTGTTGATCAGAGCCTGGCTCTACTGTGGAATGTAGTTAGGAATGTAATTTAGTCTAACATTCATACCTTATACAATTTGAAGCATAAATGTTGCATTCAAGTGTAAGTTAAAAGACTCGCAACAGTATGCACCAGATTGCACAATTTCAAGCTGAAAAATGCAAAAGCTCCCTACCAAAAACAACCCTCCTCCCACACCCTCCCCCCCCCCCCCCCCCCCCCCCCCCCCCCCACACTTGGGCACTATGCGCCCTCGCAATTTCTCACTCTCAACTCTCACCCAAGGTTGGCAGCCCTGCTCCTAACCGCATTCTCCTGCCTTCTCCCCATAACCCCCGTCACCCGTACTGATGAAGGCCAATGTGCCAAAAGCCTTTTTGACCACCAAATCTACCTGCGGTTTCACCTTCAGGGAGCTATGCACTCCTCGATCTCTTTGCTCTAAAACACTACCCTGAGCCCCACCATTCACTGTGGCAGATTAGAATTGATGTGCCGAATGGCCTAATTCTGCTCCTATCACTTAAGAACGTGAACTATGAAATTTGTGGGCATTAACATCTCAGATAATTAGTCCTGGGCCCAGCAGATGCAATCAAGAAGGCGGGGCACTGGTGCCTCTACTTTCTTAGAAGTTTAAACAATTCGATAAATTGCTGAATGCTCTGACAAAATTCTGCAGACGCACTGTAGAAAGTACCCTGACATTGCATCATGGCTTGGTTTGGTAATTCCATATATGGTAAGAGGCTGCAAAGAGTGGTGGACTCAGCCTGGTACATCATGGGCACAGTCCCCCACACCAGAGAAAGTACCTACATGGGGTGCTGCCTCCAGAAAGTGGCATTAATTGTCAAGCATCCCCACCATCTGGTTAAGGGGTGCACTTGTATCGCACAGCAGTCGAGATCACGATCCGTGACCCGTACTGTTTCTACGTAACGCCTTCTGGAGTATACGCGGTGAACGTCAGTGTAAATAGCCAAAGTACACAATCTGAAGTTCAAGATCATCTTTAATCAGTGTCCATATTATAACGGTACAGCAGGTCGTTAGTTGTTAGTACATCGTGACCGCTTCCAAGACTGACTAATAAAGGAAGTGGGTGTTACGTGAATCATATAGTGGGGTGGGATTAGTGATGTTATTCTACTATGATTGGCTTTCATGCATAAACCAATCTACATCCTTCCCCGTAAAGAGTGCATATGGTAAGCACCCATGTCGCAAGAATTCAAACATGCTCGCCGTATCTGTCAGGCGGTCTACTAATACGCTGGCCCATGCACAGAACATGTTCTACTTGCCCGGCTTGACCAAGTACATATGGGACAGGACAACCTCCTGCCCCATTTGCAACAGCCTCGCACCGCACCAACAGTTTACATTTTTACATATTCTGGTTGACATTTTCCCCGTCGAGGCCGGGATCACCTTATCTAAACATTTCATGCTTTATTTCTCGACATTCTGATTAAAAGTCTAAAACAGTCAAAATACTTTGAAATTAAAACCACCAGCTTCAAATGATGACGTCACAATGGATCAGCTAGCGGAGACAAGCCTCAATGAAGATTTCATCCTATATTTGACACGATATTTGCGATTAAAGCTTTAAAAATGCAAACTTTCACAAGATTTTTACATATTCCGATTCACATTTTTCCCGTCGAGGCAGAGATCAAGTTCACTGAACATTTTATGCTTTAATTCTCGCCATTACTGTCTAATTAACTTGAATTTCAAACCGACCAGCTTCAAATGATGACGTATTTGTATTTGAAACCGAACAGCTTCAAATGATGACGTCACAATCGGTCGACTATCAGGGGGAGGGCGAATTACTATTGCAACATGCAGGGCAAGTGCAATTGGAATTTTATTTTAAGATCACTGCTGAGGAGGGCAAGGGGAGTGCTGGAATCTTACGTTCGGGAACGGCTTGAGTTGGAGGACCACGCCTTCCGTGGGGGCTACAGGTAGGGAACGGGTACATTGGGGGAGCAGACTTAATGGTCTGCACTTGGTCTAGTTATATTTAAAAAACAAATCTTATACAATTGACTTTTTTTGCCATAAATCTCTTGCGCTAACGTCCTATTGAAAAGTTGCTCCAAATTAATTGTTACTCGCGGAGTAACTCCAGCACCTTGTGTCTATTTTAGTAAACCGACATCTGCAGTTCCTTGTATCTACAGAGAAGTCAGAGCAACTCTGATCGGGATGCAGAGGATTTGTTGCGTCATCTACCATCAGACTGCTGAAGGAGCTTGGAATCCACGGTCAGGCTCTGCGGAAGACCATAAGATCACTCTCAGACGCGGCTGAAAGAAGCAGCTGTTGGATTTGGCTCAAGCGAAAAGACCCATGCTGGGCCCCAAATACGTCATGGTGAATCTTTGAGGCAGTTTGACACGGGACACGCGCTGAGGGCTGATCATCCTGCAGCGGGCCGCCCTTGTGGAGGGTGTATAGTGTTAAAAGGCCAAAACACCCAGTGATGCAAGGGTACACTACTGATGATGTGTCCTGTGCCCAACTGTCCTGAAGGTTACCCAGGCCAAGATATACGTATACGTACCCCCCCCCCCCCCCCCCGATGTTGAGTGTCGACCACTCTCAGCAATCAATGAATGTCGTGAAATGCTCCCCACCTACTGGCACAAGGGACTTCTTAACATCTAGTCCTGTGTATTTGATTCTATGATCCTTACATAAAATATATATAAACATACAATGTTGACAGACTGGAAGGTAGAGGTGTGATGGGGGTCAACCATCAGATTTTAGGTTGTTGAAGAAATCAATTATATATTGCAATATTTCAGGCTTCTTGTCACATCTGGTACATTTATTCTCAGTATTCTTGGTACAGGTATATTGAATATAATAACTTTGGCCACAAATGGCTTCAAAATAAACAGAGCTTTGCAGGATAGTCGAACTGCAAGAACAAGTTAAATATTTGTGGTGCATTTGATGTAAACCCAAGTGATTTCACCTATTGCTTGTAACTTCATGAACCAGCTTGGTCCAAATAATAGAACAATAAATTAAAATCCATTTGGCACAGTAGGCTTTCCTTAAATTGCCATCTGCAAATATGAACGTTTTTGAACTGCCTCATTTATCATCAATTATTGTCAGCAATCCAGGCTGATAGGTGAATAATTCAGAACAGACAAAAAGTGCTGAACGCTCAGAGTTGATTTTGTAAAGGTGAGGAATGTTATTCAGAAGAGAAGTTCAAGTTACATAAGCCTACTTGCTTCTCTGAGAGTGAACTTTTAAAAGAGTTCTGTGTACAGAGAAGACAGGATGTGGCACTCAGGTTTTATTGTTCACTGACTACAGCCAATTGTTAATGGGACTATCTTTTTTCTTTGCTTAGAAAGGTAATTCATTTGGAGCAACTTCACAATAGGACGTCAGAGCAAGTAATTAAGGGCAGGAAATGTCAATTGCATAATATCTGGTCTTAAAAACATCATGTTCTTTACGTTCTTTACTAGCTCATCTGAAAATGCAGACACTTGTTGGTAACTGCTTTTCCAAGTTGCAATTATCTGTTTTGATTACTGGGTGCATACCTGCAGGCTATTAAAATAGACAAAAAAAAGCTGGAGTAAAGGGCCTGTCCCACTTGGGAGTCATTTGCGCATCATTTACACAACATCATTTACGCGTCACGACGTACGATGCGTGCGTGGTGACGTTCATGTGATGCATGCATGGCGTGCATTACGCGCGCGTGGCGTGCATTAGGTGCGCATGGTGCGTGGTGACGTTCATGTGATGCATTCATGGCGTGCATTACGTGCGCATGGCGTGCATTAGGTGCGCATGGTGCATGGTGACATAGGCAGTGAAGCCTGGTCGCGCGCGGCGCCCCAGGATTTTGGGATTCACAAAATCTTCGCTCGTCATCTGCGTGACGCGCAAATGACGCCCAAGTGGGACAGGCTCTTAACTCAGTGGGACAGGCAATATCTCTGGAGAGACGGAATGGGTGACGTTTTTGGTCGAGATCCTTCTTCAGATCTCATATAAACACAAAGCTCATTTAAACACAATGAGCTGTCAGTTAAGCCTGTAACCACCATGGTAATACAAATACAAAATACAAACATGCATTTTTTAAAATCTGATCTCATCAAGAGTAATCACAAGCTTTAATTATCTTTTCTGCTTCCTATTCCAGGAAAAGTGCAGCCAATTATCTCAAACGCAACTGTATATGAGATCTACTAAATTATAAAGGAATGAGAATTATACCAGGAATATTCTGCCTGTATAGATTTAGTGCATTCTCTTTTCAATAGATCATAAAAAATCAAACATATATTACAGGGGACCAATTTTAACTGTTTCCTATGATATTACACTCTTGTATCCATAATTGGCTGCAAGATTTAAACAAGTCTTCCACACTCAACTGGAGTTCAAAAAATGAACTACTAGTGGAATTATGCATGCCAAGCAGAGACAAAGGAATGGGCGATGTTTTGAGTCAAGACCCAGCATCAGGATGCTTGACCTACTCGGTTCCTCTAGCATTCTATTTTTTTATGCTCCAGGCTGCAGAATTTGCAGTCTCCAGTGTATCAACTTGAGTTCATAGCAAAATATATGTTTGTAAAATTTTAACAAATTTGCAATCCCTTGAGCCAGCTTTGCCTGAATCAATGAATGGAGGTGCTTGGATGTCTGCTATAATCACTCTTAAATGCCTGTAGTGAATTAGCATCATAGCCACTTGATGGTCCAAAATGTCACAAAAATAATCTCTATACCTGTCATTGTTTCTTAGAATTTTAAGAGGAAAATACATGAATCTGGTTTATATAGACACACAAAATTGATTACTTTGCAAAGTTTACTTGCAGAAGGGGCGATACAGTGGTGCAGTGGTAGAGTTGCTGTCTTATAGCGCCAGAGACCTGGATTCAATCCTGACTCCACGTGCTGTCTGTTCGGAGTTTGGACGTTCTTTCCATGACCTTGTAGGCTTTCTCTGGTTTCCTCCTACACTCCAAATATGTACAGGTTTATAGGTTAATTGACTTAGTATAATTGTAAATTGTCCCTAGTGTGTAGGATAATGTTAGTGTACGGGGATCGCTGGTTGGCACGGACTCGGTGGGCCGAAGGGCCTGTTTCTGCGCTGTATCTTTAAACTAAACAAAACAAAAAATATGTAATTCTTTTTAGTGCAGGGAGACTTCAAAAAGTGGCTTGGGGATCCGGAGGTATCATTGACCCAAGTCTATGAATAAAAAATAAATTTTGAGTGCAGAGTTTATTTTTTGTTAACTTAAATGAATAGCAAATACAGCCAATGTAAACTACATTGTTGATAACATGCCTCAGCCAAAATCATTAGTATTTTGCGTTACTTAAAGCCCACTGCCCTGCTTAACTGTAGCTTGCACTTATTAATGTTGAAGTGTATTATGGCTGCTGCAGTTGGGGAATGTGATGTTTGACGTTACGAGTTTACGGAGATTCCTGGGAATGGTCAACTACTTGGGGAAATTAATTCTCAACCACAGCGAAATATCTGCTCCCCACGACAACTGACTCACAAGGACACTGCAGATACAACTTTACAACTACTGTCCTCAGTCATCCGGCGTGGCTGGCCGGATAGACAGCAGTACCACCACTTGCGATTCGCCCATACTAACTGGTTCGCGACTAACTGATACTGCAGGATGGGGTCATAATCAAAGGTTACAAAGCAGTCATCCCATCTGTTCCATGAGACATGTACTTTGACGCTGTTCACAGGGGTCACCCCGGCATGGAGATGACCCTACAACAAGCAAAGGGCATGTTTTACAGGCCCGGGATGACCGAGTATGTGCGCGAAAAAGTCAAAGCCTGCGCTGTCTGCAACAGCCTGACGTCACACCAACAGAAGCAGCCCTTGCTCTCACACCCTGTTCCTCCTCTGCCTTGGTCCACAGTCGCCACCAACATATTCGATTGGCGTGGAAAACATTATCTGGTTCTTGTTGACTCGTATTCGGGCTGGTTCGAAATCGACCTGCTCCAAAGCATCACATCCGATGCTGTCATCCTAAAGCTGTGGCACCATTTCTCACGTGCATGGCGTCCCTGCACGCCTCCAGTCAGATAACGGCAGTCAGTTGACCAGCCAGTGTTCCACAAACTTTGCTCAATGATGGGATTTTGCCATGTCACCAGCAGTCCTGAATTGCCACAGTCAAACGGACTTGCAGAACAAGCTGTCTGGAGCGCTAACCAATTAATGGAGCGCTCACACCTTGCCAAATCCGATGTCTACTTGGACCTGCTCAACGTATGGAACATTGCCCGTGACCCAATACTGGGGTCTCTTGCCCAATGCCTGATGTCTCAGCAGACCAGTGTTGCCCTGCCCATGCCCCAGCAGCTGCTACAGCCACAGGTTTGTTCACCGCCTGTTGTACAGAAACAACTCCAGCTGAAACGCGATGCACAGAAGTGATTTTTCAATGTCCAGCAAACCACTTAAACCTCTCTCCAGTGGGCAAGTCGATCGCCTACAGACTGACAAGGGCTATGGCCGTTTGCGTCCCATCCACAGCCCTGCAAAAAAGCCGCGCCCATACTGGTAAGCACCGACAGAGGGATCTACAGACATAACCATCAGCATTTCTTTCATGTGGAACCGCGTCCTGCTGTCTCGTATCATGATGCAACGAGTCCGATTTACCCTTCTACTGTCGGACTGTCTCTTCCCTCGCGCTCTGCTAGAGCAGACCAACCATTGGCTATGCCCCCTCCTGCCTCACCACCACGCTTGCCGCCCCACTCGCCAGCTTCGCCGGGTCTCCAGTCCGTTCGCCGCATATGTCCCCGGTTATTTCGCCGGTGCAGGGAGGAGACATGGATCTGTAACGTACGCGCGTGGGACGGGTTTGTAGGCCGCCCCTTAGATACGGAGATTCCGTTTAAACCATCTGTACGTCCCTGTATACGCTATTCATGTTTCGGGTACTGTATTGGTCTGTCATCACATAGTAACATGTTTATTCTTATAGGTCACTTTTATTTAGATGTGCGTCACTTTTATTTCTACAAGGAAAGATTTAGATTGGTTACTTCACTTACTAACCAATGTAGTGCTTTATTATGAGAAGCTCTGTTCATATTATCGCAACCCAACTTATGCTGGCAGTCCATGCTGCTGCACAGTAGAAGTAACATGCTGTAGTGTGATATATGTGCTTTTCAATAAATACTGTTGTACCATGTTCATGAGTATGACTGGGTCATTCAACAATTATGGAACTGCACCTGTCTTTTCTGGGCCTTCAGGAGGATACATTTTCTTCTTTGGATGCCGTGGAAGTTGCTGTTAATGTAAGAGTGCAATATACTTTCAGTGCAATAACCCTGTCTAATTATAGATGATTGGACCATGGCATTCGGTGTGAGCATCTAAAATGGTATGAGTGAGATCAGAAGATAGACACAAAATGCTGGAGTAACTCAGTGGGACAGGTAGCATCTCTGCAGAGAAGGAACATCACTCATTCCTTCTCCCCAGAGATGCTGCCTATCCCGCTGAGTTACTCCAGAATTTGATGTCTATCTTCAGGTTTAAACCAGCAACTGCAGTTCCTTCTGACACATGCATGAGGTCAGGCTCGTCTTATGTACCAGCATCCCTCTGAGAACAAAAAGTCTAATCAGGCTCTTTGCAGAACTGTTCCCTTATCTCTCCAAGTGGTCACCTTTAACGTTATGGTCCATTCATATATCAAAGAGGCAATATACCTACTCCTGTGAGAGACCATCGAATTCCACTACTGGAAGAAATAGTTCCATTGGAAACCTTTGCTCTGAGAGCTTCCGCTCAAGGGGATTATTCAAGTGGCCTCTGTGTACAATGCATTTATCAGGTAGAGGCTATTGTGCAGTGTGCAGTGGCAGCTGGACTTTAGATTGCAGTTCTGCCCTACAAAGCATTTGCTTCAAGCAAATAACTGTCTCCTGCCACCTGCAGAAGTACCAGTCTGTTGCTGAATGTACTTCTGCAGGTGGCAGGAGACAGAGTTATATCTGAAGTCCGAGGCATAGATGGCGAACAGGAAGGGAGAGAGGGCCATCCCCTGTGGGGCCCCTGTGTTGCCCACTACCATGTCCATTACACAGTTCTGTAGCCTGACATTTTGTGGTCATCCAGTCAGGTAGTTCGTGATCCGAGACACCAATGGAGCATCCACTCGCGTCTTGGTTAGTTTGCTCCATACCAGTGCAGGCCGTATGGTGTTAAAAACACTGGAGAAGTCAACAAACATGACTCTCACAATGCTTCCAGGCTTACTCAAGTGAGCATAGGAACGATAGAGCAGGTGGTATGCATGGAATGAGCCAGACGGCAGAATTCACTTGTGGACGTCTTGTTGCACTGGAAGATCAACAGGTTTCGAGCAGACCAAAGTGCATCTTTCACCGTGTTGTTGATCTGGCAGCAGTAGTTGATGTTGATGTTTGGCTTGGTATGTGTCCCTGGGAACCTCTGTTATACGGTTGCTTAAGATGGATCTCAACAAGGACTTTTCCATCATTTTCCAGACCTTCTTGGCAAATGTACTGTCTGCAAAGAGTTGGTGGATCATCTTGTCCATATTGCATGTGTCTTGTGGGCAGTGCATTTGGAGTGAGACTCTGGCTGCACAACAATGCGCTGACAGGGAAGATCGGTCTCACTGCCAACCAAACATGGACCTTGGAGCTTGTTGGTGAGTTATGGCAATGAGGCTATCTGCCGAATGGTTTAGACTCAAAAAGAATCAAAGTGCTGGAGTAACTCTGCAGGTCGGACAGAATCTCTGGATGCTCGGCGCGTCGCTGGAACTGTATTTGGATCCATCGCAAAACTGGTTTTGACAGTCTGCTTGGAAAACATCCCATGGCATCCATCATTTCCTTCTTCTGTTGAACATTCCGTGCTGACTACTGCCTGATGGATGTGGTCAAACATGTTTTTCTGCAGATTACACTGAAGATAAGAAAATCTGATTCTGTCATAAGAGATTTCCTGTTAAGTGGCTGACGCATCAACCGCTATTTTAAGTCAAAGTTGAGTGGTGCTCATATTGCTCTTTAAGCCAAGGTCCATACTGTTTCCACAAACAGTATGTAGACTTTGCAGAAACGGCGTCAAAAATGTAGAGCATTAGTTGACTCCACTGTTTCACACTGATTGCAATGTTTATGTATCATAAATTAAACTACACAGAAGGCAGTGATTGATTTCCTCTCTCTGTATGTTGTGTATATGGATGCCACCAATTTTGCACTTACATTTAATAGCATGACACAAAAATCTGCTATGCAATTGAATTTCTAGGTTAATTTACTATAGAAGTTGTCAAAGGAAAGTTGTGCCAAGAAGCATGAACTATTGCAAGATGCAATTGATTTCTTCAAAAACATAAAATCTGATGGTGGCCCTCTATCACACTTCTACCCTCCAGTACTTGTTTTTCTCCATTTTACGTAAGGAACAGGATCAGAGTTCCTCTGAACTTTCTGTAGACACAAGGAAATACAGATGCCAGTCTACAAAGTGCTGAAGTAACTCAGCATATCGGGTAGCATCTTTGGAGAACATGTGAAGGTAACGTTTTGGGTCCTGACCACACCTATCCATTTTCTCCAGAGATGTTGCCTGACCTGCAAAGTTACTCCAGTATTTGTGTCTTTCTCTGAACTCTCTGATGGATTCAGTTTCAAATTATACAAATGCCATCTTTTAATATGTCCCTTTTCACTATACCCTTATATAATAATGTCTAAAATCTACAATCTCATTACTGGGTTCATCTATATTTTAACTTTCCAATCTGATTACCAGCTGCTCTCTTGCCCTCTCTTTAACCTTTGGATTGATGATGCCCTACATTCATGGACTTTTACATTTCAACATAATTTCTCAATAAAAAATAAATTATATATTTAAATGTATTGTTTAAAATTGATGCTTTTAAAAATAGTTACTACCTGAGGGCAAACCATAAAAACATTAAGCAATATCTTTGAAATTTATTATTTATCTAGTTCTTAAACCACCCTGTGCAATCCTAACCATAACGCTATCCAGCCACCTCAATGCTACTGAACCACTACGGACTTTGCATTACTATGATTGCTCTATGTACTTTAGCTTTTGCACAACCACAATCTAATTTTTCTTAGAAAAACTGATAATTTATTATTGTTACGTCTAATGTGCCTGCAAAGTTGCAGCAAATAAGCATTTCATTGTTCCAGTTCATATCTGATGCATATGGCTAATGAACACACATATAATTAGCAGAACAATTAATTGGCTTCACTGTAAGGGATATTACCAGTTTTGCAATGAACATTTTTCATGATCCAGGTGAATCGGCTGGGATAAGCCGAAATCACAATGTGTAGTTGACTGGAAAATGAAAGTTACTGGGTCAATTCCCATTGATCCAGTCATATGCCTGATCTGCAAAGCAGGGGGCTAACATGCTGGCCGAACCCACAGGAGTTTCATAATTCGATGATCATGTGGGCACCTTCAGAAATGCCGGGCAGTAAATTAAAATTTTATGTGTGGAAATATCTACTCTCCTGTTCCAATGGCATTATGTGATCATGATCAAAGTCCCAAACTAATGGAGCCTCCTTTGCAAGAGGTCGAAGAAAAGCCTAAGTTAATATCAGTAGACAGCTTTGTGGTTAAGCCAACTGAGAAAGGACATTTGCAGGGATCAAAAGATGCTTAACACAGCCTTTTCATTCAATGATTTAAACTTAAGTAAGACTAGACTGTACATTACGGATAACACTGAGACAATTAACTTTGTCTCCTCGCAGTTACAAAGCCACTTATGAGACAGCAGGTCAGACTCCAGCAGCAAGGCCACCCACTTGAATGAAGAGGCCACCCATGTAGAGAGGCCAAAGCAGGCAAGCACCTTGCTGGGAGACTTAAATCCGACTTGAAAGATGAGTTATAGTGCACACCGCAAACAAAAATGTACAGGATAAAAAGGGTTTTTGAGCATGTCCAGCACTTTTCAGTTGAAATCTATGCCCTACCTACAGGGTTTATGCTATAACTTTCATTACAGTAATTACTTAAGAACTTATTAACATTACATTGTGGCCAGTTATTAATTTTTGATGTAATTATCCAGACATAAGTGAATATTATGTTAATGCAGGACAACATGGGAATATACAGATGGGGAAAAATGATCAGCATGGACATGGTGGGCCAAAGAGCCCATTTCTGTACTGTACAACTTTATGTCCCTATGAAACATGCTGCTGTCCTCAGGAACATTAACATGAGCACGAAACATTCTGAGTTTATTATGTGCGTTTCTATATTGCTGTGTTTTGTACAAGATATTATTGAAACTACATTGTTGTGAAATATAGGGAACAAATCTGGTTACCATACTATAGAAAGGATGGGATTAAACTAGAGAGGGTGCAGAAAAGGTTCACATCAATGCTGCCAAGACTGGATGATTTGAGTTATAATATTACTATTGTTATATAACTTGAGTTATATATATTGGAGTGGAACTGCTTTTCCTGGAGCAAAGGCGGCCGTGAGGACATAGAGTTAGAAAGTGCTACTGTGTGGAAACAGGCAAACATGCCCTAGCTACACTAGTCACACCTGCCTGGTCCATATCCCTCCAAACCTGTCCTATCCACGTACCTGTCTAACTGTTCCTTAAATGTTGGCATTGTCCCTGCCTCAACTACCTCTTCTGGCAGCTTGTTCCAGATACACCCACCACCCTTTGTGTGAAACAAGGTAACCATTTTAGAGGTTTATAAAATCACGAGGGTGGGAAAATCTAAAACGAGAGGGCATAGGTTTAAAATGAGAGGGGAAAGATTGAAAGAAGGTCCGAGGGATAAGTTCTTTACACACAGCTTATTTAGAACAAGCAGTCGGAGGAAGTGGTAGATGTGAGTACAATTACAAAGTATAAAAGATATTTGGGTAGATTCATAGATAGGAAGGATTCAGAGTGACGTTCATCAAATGTAGGCAAATAGAATTAGCTCAGGCCGGCACCTCAGTCAGCATGGATAAGTTAGGCTGAAAGGTCTGATTCCACATTGTACAACACCATGACTCCATACTCAACCAAATGGTGCTGAAGTTCTGTAGACTCCCCAACCCATTTTGCTTTATCATTTAGTTTATTTATAATCTGGGTTAAAGCTGCAATTCATCCGTATATGTTTTGTTATTAATTTAAATTGTTAATTTCCAAGTATTTGTATATATTATTTACTGTCACTGTAACTTGGCCGAGATATTCTGGTGAGTCCTTAAAGGTGCACAGGATGGAAACAAAAATGTGCTACTGATATTTGGATCAGGGGCCAGGTATGGTGGTTTGAATTTTAATTCTGGCCAAATTGGAGAGGCCAGGACACTAAAATTGAGTAAAGGCTTCTCGGCTGCAAGGCTATTTGGTCAATTTAAATGTCCCTTCTGCAGAAATAGGACACGGTGCAGAATGGTGCCAGTTTGTCTAGAGCCTAGATAAGAGCTGCAGGAAGAGAATAGTAAGATTAAACAGTTTGAAGTTTGATCTTTATTTTATTAGGAGTTGCGATGAGTGATTATGTGAAGAACCCCGCCAGCCCGCATGCGCGTCAATCTTCAAAGCAGCGGTGTGAAATCACAGATAACAGTAATTGAAGCAACATAGTAAGATTAGAAACATAGATCTGTCACGTGAGTGACTACGTGAAGATTTCAAAGCTCTGTGATTTCATGCCGTAGATTCAAATCCAGGCATCTCACTGTATTGATTGACTCAGGATGAGTTAATAATCAACAATTCATTAAACCATGACATTGATTTCTATGTTTCTATGAACGTATTAACGTTTTATTTTAATAAAGAAAAACAATAGCAACCACTCTATCCCGGGGGAAGCTATAAAACAGAACTCAAAACTGAATGGGCAAATACCCCTGGTTCGGCAATCGGTTTGTAATAGAATTTTTTTTAAGTTAATTCACTTGACCATCCTGCGGCCGCGAGGATATGGTCGAGTGGCACGTCCATTGCCCTGGCCGCTGACGTTGATGCCGCCCTGGTGGAATGAGATTTTAAATGGTCAGTATCAATACCTGCACAAACCAGAACCTGCTTCAGCCACCTTGAAATAGTCTGAACCGACACTTTCCTATGCGTTTTTTTGTGGCTAATAAATAATGCTGATTCCGCACCTCTGAGGCTTTTGGTGGCCTTGATATAATATAGCAAGTGTGACACCACACATAGTCGTGAATCCGTGGGGTATGCCGAAAATATGATCTTACACCCTGTCACCCCTGGTCTGCTCTGCTTGAGTAGATCATAAGTGTAAAATGTAATGGTAGCTGCAGACACTACCATCCTGTCTAGCCGCAGCGTCTGCAACGTCTGCACCCGTTGTGCTGAAACCAGTGCCATGAGCATTCCAGAGATTCTAAGTTTATGATCAAGTGTTTAACCGATTCCCATGGGTATGTCATTTCTGCGATGTTCCAAGTTCCTCTCCCGAATTACCAAGTTCCTCTCCCATTATTCTTGAGCCAACCGTGAATGAAGGTCTGTTTTAATAAGCAACAGTGTTAAAGAAGACATCTCCATCCTGCGGCTTTGAGTTAAATATAGAATTCAGAGTGGCCGCATCTATTGATATGACCTACAAAGGGAAAATGCGCACCCTGCAGTGCCAGAGCAGTTATACTTATGATTTGTTTGAAACACACATCACATAGTTAGAAGACCAGCAGGCGAATGTTTGTTATATTTTTATTGAATTTACTGCCAGGTCTACACACTGGTGCGGGAGACAAGTGTAGATTTAGGTGTAGACTGGGGCTATACACTTTAAGGTAGTGATTGGAGAGCGGTTGGCCCTTGTCTAAGTCCCAGGGATCAGAGGGGGAGCGATCAGGCAACAGGTACAGTTGGGATACCGAGTCCAGCCATGATCACGACGCAGGGCTGCAGGCCAAGGCTGAAAGGCACTCCTGATGCAAATTTCATGTTTCTATGTTTCTATGTAACAACGCGGGCTAGGTAACATCTCTGGAGAACGTGGATAGGTAACGTTTCGGATAAGGGCTCGTCTTCTGAAGAAGGATCTTGACCCGAAAAGTCACCTATTCCTTCTCTCCAGAGTTGCTGCCTGACCCGCCAAGTTACTCCAGCATTTTGTGTTGGGCATCAAACAAACCCTCGTCCAGTCGTTCTGCTCGTTTTCCAGATCGGCTAATTATACATTTGTTCCCCTGATTACCCCACGCCTCTCCTCACTTCTACTGCAGTTGCACTTACATAACTGTAATTTTTACTTAATAATTACTATACTGACTAATCTATATATTTTAAATGCCAAGCAACATATTTCCTACTGCTTCCCCTAATTCCCATTCCTCGAGAAAGAGTTGAAGCATTAACTTATCACAAAAGGTCATAAAGTGTTGGAATAACACAACGGGTCAGGCAGCATCTCTGGAGAAAATGGATAGTTGACGTTTTGGGTCGGGACTCTTCTTCAGGGCCTTTAGTTTAGTTTAGATACAGTGTGGAAACAGGCCCTTCGGCCCACCGAGCCCATGCTGACCACAATCACCCGGACACTAGTTCTATCCTACACACTGCGGGGCAATTTACAGACGACAATTAACATTCAAACCTGCACGTCTTTGGAATGTGGGGGGAAACTGGTGCACCCGAAAAAATCTACATGGTCACTGGGAGAACGTGCAAACTCAGTACGGACAGAACCAGTCGTCAGGATTGAACTCGGGCCTCTGGCGCTGTGAGGCAGCAACTCTACTGCTGCACCGCCAATGTGACATTCCAAGTTTTAGAATGAAGTTAGCCGCTTACAAATCCCATTCTCTGCCCAGCGTGGAGAATCATGAATTGCCAAGACACAATGCACTGTAGATGTTGGTTCCTTTTATAAAAATCACAAATTCAAAGTTCTCTATTCAAGAATAATGTAGTGTGCTTTGTTGGATTTGTCCATACTCAACTTAAATATGTCCATAATCTATAACTTAAAGTTTTTTTAAAGCATTTAGTGAAACTACAGATTGTGTTCTGTTCAGGTTATACATTAGTAGTTTTCTTCCACTTTGGTACGGTTCATTGATGTGAGTAAGTAGGAAGTGGCTTAGGTAAACAGTGAGTATCAGTGGAAGACAAACAAACACCCATTGCCTTCATTTCCAGGGTTAACCCGCTTTCACCTATGCCACAGCCAACAATGGCCTGCTCCCTTGACCACTGATACATTTTTGCAAATCTTTCATTCATTTGTTCTACATCTCTCTATATCACCGTCTATATCTCTATTTCTCTTTCCCCTGACTCTTAGTGTCAGAAACAGCGAGCAGGCGACAATCACCCGCCATAACGCTTCTGGTCTGCAGTGTGCAATAGTCACCAAAGTACACTGCATCTTTAGAAAGGAAAAATACAAAATATGTCAATCCCAATGGATAGGCCTTAGTCATGGTGCTGTACAACACGGAAACAGGTCCTTCGGCCCAGCATGGCCATGCCGTCCAATTTGGTGTCTTGGCGTAGTCCTATTTGCCTTCATGTGGCCCATAGCGCTGTAAACCCTTCCCATCTATTTATCTGTTGTTAATAACCTCAAGAAAAATCCTGCTTCATTTTCCTGGGTCCAACTCAGAGAGGTCTCCCCCCTTTCCAGGGTTAATCGCTCCACTGTTTATAATGCTCTCTGCATTATGATGTCCTCGACAGTGAACCCCATGGGCAATCACTACCAAAGTGTCTGCTCACACAGTCAGTACACTTGTCTCCCGTACTAAGTCACCCCAATCCCCCCCCCTTTTTTCTAGAGTTAACAAGTTTCAAGGGTACCTGCCGTTAGCGCCACAAGTCGCTAAGTTGCGCGCGTGAGTTCCGATGTTCCCACAACGTTAATTGTACGTGATTACCGCGAGTGAAAACTCAGGGTCACTTGACTGTCGACTCGCACCATGAAACAGGGGTTTTAAACTCATACAATGCTCCCAAAAGCTCTAAATAATTAATCCCATGTAATTGCAAAAGAGGTGCCTCATGCATATTCCATCTGCCTCCACAGCTAGAAATGGTATCAGTAGCACCCCAACTTAGAGCACTGACATTAGGCTGTAAAACAATGGAAGGTTGGCCAACCAGAATTTTGCTGGAAGAACTTGAGATGTTCATTATCCACCAGTGCACGTCAGCAATAGCTTCAGCTGGTAATTGCATGGACCTGTCATAATGACCTGGATCCTGAGTGCCTGTTCCTTTGCACATTATAAATTTTGGTAGTGCAGGGGTCCAAATTGCACAGCTGGAAAAGCAACCACTAATTTACCAATCAAGCTTACCACCTGTCTAATTGAAGGTTGTTGCTCCTCTATGAGCTTGATACAGCCTTCAATTAACTCTAGCCGTTTGTCCTTAGGCAGAGTCACTGACATGTGATTTGAGTTAATAATGAAGCCCAATTAATCAATAACTCTGACTGGTGCTAATTTAGGTTTTATCTGGATGAATGAGAACCACCAATCTCTCAAAATTGAGCTTAACGAACTGAAATGGATGATTCAGCTGTTTCCCGAGTCTTTCCTATGATTAAAATATCATCCAAATAGGCCATTACAACATAACCCTGAGCCCGGAGTAGCCCCAGTACTGGTTTTAACAGTTTCGTAAATAATCTAGGGACTGAGGTTAATCCATTAGGAAGTGCTTTGAATTGTCATAATTGACTCATCCAGCTAAATTTTGAATATCTCCGATCATCCCTATGAATAGGCACTGAGTAATATGCATCTTTAAGATCTAAACTTGCCTTATAACATCTCCTGGAAGCCAATTGTTTGGCAGTAACAAAAGTTTCCATTTTGAAATGTTTATACTGTACAAAGGGGTGAAAGCTCATCAGGTCGAGGATGATTCTACATCCTCCATCCTTTTTTGACCTAGGAAAAATATTTGACACGAATTGGTGGTTGGTGAACCAACTTCTCAATTACCCCTTTTTTGTATATTTTTTCAAGTTCTGCCTATACCTCCATCTTTTCTTTTTGTGAGAAAATGAGTGTCTGGCTTGGAACATGCTGAGTAGGTGGACAAAAATTGGGAAGGAATTCAATTTGAAAACCTTGTACACTGCACAGTATAAACTGATCTGATGTTATCTCGTGCCATTCCTTTAGAAACAAGTGTAATCCCCCCCCAACTTATAGGTGTTTCTCACTTAATATGTACCTATAAGACCCAGACCTACCTACCTCCATGATTACCGGTGGAATTTGCTGCCCCCGGTTCCTGGTGGGAAAAGGCATATTTGCTCGAGCCCCAGTTGGAGCGTGCCAGCTGCGCACATTCGCGAATGACCGGCTTGTTCCTTGTCCGGACCCGGTCTCTGCAACCCATCTGTTGGGGAACTGCCGCTGAACCGTTCTGCTGACCATTGGTGCTGTAATCATTCCCACCATTCTTGCCTTGTCATCGAGCTCCTTAACTCTTTTCACGAGGTCTTCCCCAAACAGCAGATTTGGTGGCTGAATGTTGCTGGGTTTACGCAGCACATCAAATTTTGGGTTGATGGTAGGGCGAATGGCACTTTTCCTCAAATAATTAATTTGAAAGTGCGCATTGCACATGAGGGCTAAGGCATCCTGGTGTGTATCAGACAGGTGCCCCCGTCCACTGATCTGGCGAATGCAGTAATGCCTGAGGCGATCAACTTCAGCACCCTCTGAAGCTTCATTTCTTGAGACCTGATGCCGATCCCCATTTGGCCCCATATGACGTGATTTACCATCGGCACTTTAAGCAGCCCACAGTTAGCCGGGGTCTCATATTTTTTGGCTGTCTCATCTATAGTCAGCTCCTGCAGCTGATGTGAAGCCAGATAATTTATGGTTGCAGCCAATTCATCACCCAGCGGCTCTCCTGACTCTTTTGGGATGGCAGATCTTGCTGCCAGGAATGGTACTTCTGGCACGTGCCCATCATCTTGTGGGTAGGGTAACTCCACCGCTATACCCACAGACTCGGCGTCAGAATAATAAAACTGACCCGTTAAGCTCACACCTCCTCCATGAGAGGAGCGATTAAGCAGCCATGTATCCCTGTTTCAGGCGCTGCTTGCGTGGGCACTCCCGTAGGCCAGCGCAGACATGACTCCTCCTGCAGAGTGTGTCTTGATGGAGCATAACTCTCACATTAGGAGCTCCATTTGGACAACAGTAGAAAAAACGATATCACCATTTTCCTGATCACGGGAACCCTCCAGGCCCGACTTATCTGAGTCCTGTCGCCATGCAGACTTTCGAGCCACCTTGCTTGTGCAATGAAGCTTTCCTCAGCACTGAGTCGGCAGTCGCTGGTCAACCCGCTCGAGACTGATAGTGAACTAGACGGCCGCCCCGCTAAGTACCCGCACATCCCCGCGGTTTTCCATAGCTTTCCCAGTGGCTCGCCTAGAATTCACCCTAGACGCTTTCTCCATAGTTGAAGACTTGATCCTGAAAACAAGAATTACTCCAATACAGAAAACGACCTCCGACTAAGTTTAACACTTACCTGAGGTTTTTAAACTTACCGCTGGAGGAGCGATGCACCTCCCAGCCGGTCGCTGCACCATGCGTCAGATGTAAATGACGCACATGCGGACTGGCGGGGTTCTTCACGTAGTCACTCATGTGACTCCAAAGTAAAGTGGAAATATCTGCAGACCCTGACAATTAGGTGCAAATTGCATGGAATGGATTGGATGAATGCAAACCAGACATACACATTGTATATCATGTTGCAAAGCTTTACTTTGCTGGATGTTGATTGGACTAAGTATTGAGCCTTGTCTGGTTTTCTTGCATATCAAGGCACATGTTGCAATGTTTGTTTCCTTTGAGAAGCATCGTTTGAATACATTGTATTCATCACTGTATTATTGGGTTAGGGAAATGTCTATCATATACTGTGTTAATCGATATCTGTTATTGGACTGTAAAGAGACCACCCCCATGTGGTTCAGCCCCTCAATGTTTGGGGACCAATAAAAGACCGCTCCCATGAGGTCCTGTGTCGATCTTCTGGGAGAACGCTTAGGACTGCGTGACCTTCTGGAGTGTCTCTGCTTGAGTGAGGCTAAGAGGGCTTGATCAGGCAGATACGAGGATCGATCCTGCGGTGGTTAGGTATAGTAGTTGAACTGGAATTGTGTTTTGTCAAAATAAAGTTTAGATGCGCAAGTGCTTGACTCAGTGATTTTTGACTGAAACTAGACTGGGGGAAGCTTAGGAGCTTTTTACAGGATGTCAATGGCAAAGTAAACTCCAGCTTTTTTCCAAAAATATAGTATAATCATAAAATGTACAGTTATACTATGAGCCATTACTTTGTCTTCATTCATTGCACAAAAGGCATTAATATACTTGTGTAAAATGTTTGCATTATCACAATATGATTTTTAAATCATTATTTTGTACACTTAAGGTACAAAGTCAAAGTACCACCATCAATGACTCTGTCCCAAAATCCCCCTGACGCATTTATGTCAGGCTGATGTACAGGTTCTGAAATCCCCAAGGGGGGTTAGTTTCATTGCATCGCTGAGTGGGTACCAATTTGATTCCCATTCACAGTTATCATCTCCATGTCCTTCTGGTCGTGTAGCTTCTAGGTTGCCACACCCGGCATCCAGCAGCTGCAGTGTGGTGTATGTTGTATTGGTCCCGGATTCCAAAAGCTAGGGTACATTGGATACTGTACCACTACTGGATTCCCGGAACTGGTGTGCATTATATGCTGCATTTCACCTGGGTTCCCAGAGTTGGGGTGAATTGGACACTGCACCACTCATGGACTCAAAAGCTGGGGTGTGTTGGATGCTGTGCTGTTCCTTGACCTCCTTTGCTTTCTTACAGATTCTTGACTGAGGCATCTTTTCTGCTTCCTTTCCATTCTTTTATTTGTTGCTTTTGTTTGTGACATTGCCATCTCCATGCATCTCGTCATCTGCTGTGTGTCAAGAAAGAACAGAAAGCCACACATCTGGATCCTTGTCTCTCTTTTTCTCTTTCCTTATCTGTGTCTACCTATCCCACCAGCCATTGACTCATGACTTTACCCTTCCCCATTTCTCGCCTGGTTCCACCTATTGTCTGTCAGTATATTAGCTATTTCTCAACTACACGATTATTCCTGATGTCGGGTCTCAACCCGAAACGTCGACTATCCCTTTGCTTCCACAGGTGCTGCTTGGCTCGCTAAGTTCCTCCAGCAGTTTGTTTGTGTTTTCCTTCAGAAAACTACACAAAATACAAAATACAAAAAGTCTGTTTCTCAAGAACAAACAGAACACCTGACAGTTATTAATCTTGGTTTAATACTGTCATGTGCACCGAGGTACAGTGAAAAAGTTTGTTTGCTTGTTCTTCAGTCAAATCACACTATGCATGAATACAACAATGCACACACAAGTACAACAGGAGGGCAAAGGGGGAAATATCGTGCACTGTAATGCATCAGTGTTATGGCATTACAGCTAAAGAGAAGGTGCAGTAAAAAAAAAGTTCAAGGGACGCAACGAGGCAGGTTGGGAGATTGGGACTATACCACTCGCTTAAAGTATGAGAGGATTGCTTAGTCATCTGACGACAGCCGGAAATAAGCCATTATTGAATTTGGTGACTTGCTTTCAAGCTTTTGAACTTTCCGCCTGACAGAAGAGATGAAAAAGAGGATGTTCAGGGCATAAATGGCTCTTGATTATATTGGCTGCTTTCCCTAGGAAGTCTATATGAAGTCGATGAAAGGCCAGAATTCTCTCTACATGCCTCTAGTGCAGGGGTCTCCAAACTATGGCCCGCGGGCCACATTCGGACTTCCACAAAATTTTATCCGGTCCGCAGCAAGCTCTTAACACATTCCGTGTGGCGGGCTATTTAAAGGGTTCTGAGGCAGCGTAGCTTTGGAGATACTGCGCAGAAACAGGCCCTTCAACCCATCGAAGCGATGCCCGTACGCACAAGCACTATCGAACATACACTCGGGACAAATTCAATTAAAAGCAGTCTCACAGTGGGAGTCCACCCACGAGTGACCCCAAGTGAAAGAAAAGAAACAGACTCGTGATTGTGTACGAGATTCCAAGTTTATGTTCAAGGGTTTAACCGAGTTCCCACGGGTATGTCATTTCTGCGATGTTCCTCTCATGAGTACCAAGTTCCTCTCCCGTTACTCTTGAGCCAACCGTGAATGAAGGTCTGTTTTAATAAGCAACAGTGTTAAAGAAGACATCTCCATCCTGCGGCTTTGAGTTAAAGATAGAATTCAGCGCGGCCGCATCTATTGATATGACCTACAAAAGGGAAAATGTGCACTGTCCAGTGCCAGAGCAGTTATACTTATGATTTGTTTGAAACACACATCATGCAGTTAGAAGACCAGCGGGCGGAGGTTTGTTATATTTTAATTGAATTTACTGCCAGACGGGAGATTGAATCTTTGAATGTGGATGGATGTCTCTGCGCCTGCTCGTTCTAAGCGGAATATATTTTTAGTTGCCTTTCAAGCCGGGCTTTGGTTTTATTCCTTCTTTTTGTTTATTCCCACACACTTTTCGTGTGTGAGGGTGTGAGAAGTCCATGCCGGGTGCCGGCCGGCCGGCCGCAGCCGCTGTTCTTTCACATCAGTTGCACATCAGATTGTTGGGAGACGGAGCGCAGGGTTCGCCTCCTGAGCTGCTTTGGTGCCCAGGCGTGAGTTGAGATGGAGGGAGGTTTGGGGGGGGGTGCGCGGGCGTCATTAATCTGTCTGGGGTGACAAGGCTCTTGGGTTAGGCTGGGATCATTCTTTGCGGAATGATCTTAGTGCGGGAGACAAGTGTAGGAGAGGTGTACTGACTATGTGGGCAGACACTTTGGTAGTGATTGCCCACCAGTCTCAAAAGCCGCTGTGTCTCCCTGTCCCTGGGATAGCAGGGGGCGATCAAACAGCACATTACCCCCTCCCCCTCCACGCCAACATGAAGGGAAACGATCCCAAGGCTTTAGCGTCAGAAACAGCGGGCAGGCGACAATCACCCGCCATAATGCTTCTGGTCTGCAGTGTGCAATAGTTACCCAAATACACTGCATCTTTAGAAAGGAAAAATACAAAATATGTCAATCCCACCAGATAGGCCTTAGTCATGGTGCTGTACAACACGGAAGCAGATCCCTCGGCCCAGCTTGGCCGTGCCGTCCAATTTGGTGTCTTGGGGTAGTCCTATTTGCCTGCATGTGGCCCATAGTCCTCTAAACCCTTCCCATCCATTTATCTGTCGTTAATAACCTCAAGAAAATTCCTGCTTCAGTTTCCTGGGTCCAACTCAGAGAGAAGTCTCCCCCCTTTCCAGGGTTAATCGCTCCACTGTTTATAATGCTCTCTGCATTATGAAGTCCTCGACAGTGAACCCCATGGGGCAATCACTACCCAAAGTGTCAGTACACATGTCTCCCGTACTAAGTCACCCCAAACCCCCCACTCTCCCTCTTCCCCCCTCCCCACCCCACCTTTCCCTCCCAACTCCAGTCCCGTCCCAACCCCCTGGGAAACAGGAGCCACGGCAATCAACAGCCATGGATACAAATAATGTCATAACCAAGAAAGAGTTGACAAAAAGTGAACACACGATGCTGGAGTTACACAAAAACGCAGCAGAAATTTGGATACGTCATCCCGTCACCCATTCTTTCTCTCCAGATATACTGCCTGTCCGCTGAGTTAAAGAGTGCCCACGGTAGACTCACGAGTCACTAAGGTAAACTCATGGGCCACTACGTTCTTACAACAAGTTTAAATGTTTCAATTTTTAACTTCAACAGTAAATTTGACTCGTGAAAAACTTTGAACCTGTTTGAATTTTTTCAAGAGTTAACATGTTTCAAGGGTACCTGCCGCTAGCACCAAGAGTCGCTAAGCTGCGTCCACGAGTTCCGACGTTCCCACTACGTTAATTGTACGCGATTACCACAAGTGAAAACTCGGGGACACTTGTGGGTCGACTCGCACCGTGAGACATGGGTTTAACCTACAAAGTGTGGGAGGAAACCAGAACACCCGGAGAAAACACTCGCAGGTACAAACGGCATACAGACAGCACCCATAGCCAGGATGGAACCCTGGTGTCTGGCGCTGTGAGGCAGCGACTATGCTGCACCACCATGCCACTGCTCCTGTGTTGGGTGGGGTGGGGAGTGGAGTGGGGGGATGGGGAGGGGAAGCTAGTTGGCAGCAGGGTCGGTGTGTGGTGGTCTCCCCCCGATAGGGTGACCAGTGAACAGCTCCCACTCCGGGGCGCCACACTGACCTGAACCCCTTTGACCGGGGGGCTTGCTGCAGCCATGGCAGAAATGGATGGGGACTGTTGGTTTACCCCCTCCCCCCCTCTCCCTTCCCTCTCCCCAACTCTCTTCCCATCCCTCTCCACTCTCCCCTCCCTGCCCTCTCCCTTCTCTCCCTCTCCTCTCCCTCCTATCCCACTCCCTCTCCCTCTCCTCCTCCCTCTCTCCCTCTCCCCTCTGCCCTCTCCCCTCTCCCTCTCCCTTCTCCCTCTCCCTCTCCATCTCCTCTCCCTCTCCCTCTCCCTCTCCCTCTTCCTCTCCCTCGCCCTCTCCTTCCCCTCTCCCCCACTCTCCTCTTCCCCCCTTCCTCTTTCCCCCTCTTTCTCTCCCCTCTCTCTCCCCCCTTCTTCCCTTCCTCTTTCCCATTACCTCTTTCTTCCCTTCTCTCTCTCTCTCTCCACAACACCTCCCCCCTTTCTCTCTCTTCCCCCCCCCCCCCCCCCTTCCCAGCCTGCGGAGATCAGTGGATCTGTGTGTGTCTGTGTGCCCGATGGGTGAGCATTATGCTTGCGTGGGTCTTTGTTAATATGCCTGTGGGATGATCACAGTGTGTGTGAGGAGAGAGGGAGAGAGAGATAGAGATATAGAGTGTGAGAGCCTGTGTGTGTGTGTTGGTTAGCGGGTCTATGTGCCTGTGTGTTTTGGTATGTGGGAGTCCACGTGTGCATTTCTGTGTCAGTGTGTGTGAGTTTTCGTCTTCTTCTTGCGTATGGTGTGCACAGACTAAAGTCGTGGGACAACTTATTCTATTTGATCTTATTTGATTGTGCAAGTCGGGTTGATTGCATTAGTCGAAACAGGGCGGACCACGTGAAGGTTGCCACCTGTGTGTGTCAGTGTGTGTTTGTGTATGTCACTGTGTGTGTGTGTAGGTGTGTGTGACATTTCTTTATTATTTCCAACGGCCCGCAATTATTTGCCAATATATAACGTGGTCCTCATGCTGAAACGTTTGGAGGCCCCTGCTCTAGTGAGTTAGTGGTTTTCCATTTAAGAGTGCAGCCAAGAGTTGGATTCACAAAAAGGGCAGACTGAGTAAGAGCAACAGGTTTCTTTTTCTGAAGGAGATTAGTAAACCAGACAGGTTTTTATAACAAAGGTAGAGAGTGCTGGAGGCACTCGGAAAGACAAGCAGAGTCAGTGGGGACAGAATATACTTTGGATCAAGGATCCTTCATCAAAACTAAAACAGTTGAAAAGTATTGGTTGGGGTTTTAAGTTGGGAGAGAGGGGGGTGGTGGGAGGAAAGAGGAAAAGTCTAGGCAATGAGGGAGTGCAGGACAAGCTATTAAGATAATAACTTGCTTTATAAGGTAGCAAAGGGTGGCCTCCGATAGGATGTCTGCATTGGAATGATCAGGCCTTTCTCCCATCCCCTTTGAAATCTTCAAGCTGCTCTTACCAGTCTCACCACCAATTATCTTGGTATCACCAATTTGCCAGTGTAAAATTGCTGATGCTCGTTTTCCATGGCTGCAAAAGATCTGGACGGTTGTGGGGGCAAGATTTAAGCTTGTTGCACTTATTTGCAAGTTTCATCTAAGGTTTGTAGGTAGTGATGCTCACCTGCAGCCAATACTTGAAGAGTACTCCCTTTCACTTGCATCAGTAGTAACGAGGATATTGTTAGAATCTTAAATTACCAGGGCCGAGTTGCACATATGAGAGGAAACTCATGTTTTCCACCATTCCACTCTCATTGTTGTCCATGAGCCTTGCCATTGGCTGCAATGTGTGACACCGGCCAAATGGATATCAGCAACTCATCAAGGCTTTCTCAGTAGAATACTGAAAAGCCTTGGCCTCCACCATTTACACAAGCAAGGAGACCAATCTCACATGCACCTGTCAACTTCAGGCCCTGCCCAGCTTCCGACTCCATCCTGACCTGGATTAATGCAACTCTTCCTCAATGATTCCTTTTTGGTGATGTTTGAACTGCCGGAAAAAAACACAGGTGATCCTGCAGTACAAAAACTGCAGTGGGTCAAGTAGGAAATACCCCTTGGGATGAGAATAATCACTAAATGCTTACCTTCCCAATCACAACCATGGGTGTGATTAAAAATAACACAATTTTAATGGTTCAATCGTACTTCATTGTCACATGTACCGAGGGGTAACAGTGAAATTATTATTCCATTACAGTTCAGTAAAAATATTACTGCACACGAGCATTAAACTTAAATAAGTGTTAAGGATGATCACATGAATGGCGGGGCTGGCTCGAAAAGGCCGAATGTCTCCTCCTGCACCTTATTTTCTATGATCCTATGTTTTACAGAGGGGAGAGGTGGTGGAGGGGTGGAGATGGAGGGGTGGGACAGGGCGGGGGGAGAGGTGGGGGGAAAGGAAGGGGAGAGAGGTGGGGGGTAGGAAGGGAGAGAGTGTGAGGGGAAGGGCGGGTGAGGTTTTGTGGGGCAAGGGGAGGGGGAGGGGAGGGAGAAGGATGGGCGGGCTGACAGCTGTTTTTGTTAATGGAGGTCGCGCGGGGGCACGCGATGATTGAGGGAATGGTGGCCAGCGTGTAGGCGAGGAAAGGGCAAGGGAAAATGATGTGAGTGGGGGGGGAGTAAGGATTTTATTAAAAAATGTTGTACTTAAAAATGGACAGTAATTTTAGTGAGGAGTGTATCAGCACTCGTAAAAGTTAAAATTCGGTAGAGAATGGTAAAAATTCGCGTTTTTGCGTCTGTATTCGCGGAAAGTACGGAGTAGATAGTAAAAGTTACGAATCAAAGGCAAATTAAATGCCATCACATAACACACACAGAGTTTTAAAAGAATAGTCGGACCAGTGCCAGACGTTTTAGTCTTTCCCGAACGTGCGGTTGAGGGGTGGGGGAGAGGGAGGACAGAGAGGAGAGGGGGAGAGGGAGAGGAGGGGAAGTGAGGGAGGGCGGAGAGGGAGGGGGGGGGGGGAGGCTGGAGGGGGGGGGGGGGGAGGGAGGGGGAGGAGAGGGAAAAGAGGGGAGAGGGAGGGAGGGGGGGAAGGCTGGAGGGGGGGGAGGGGGGGGAGGAGAGGAAAGAGAGGTAGGGGAAGGGGGTGGGGGAGGAGTGTGGGGTAGGGGAAGGAAAGGGGGGGGGAGAAGTAGGGGGGGGGGAGGGGGGTAAGCGGGGGAAGGAAAAAGGGAGGAGGATGAGGGAGGGAGAGGAGGGGGAACGGGTGGGGGGACAGGCGGGTAGAGAGGGGGCCAGAAGGGGGGAGAGAGGTTGGGGGGAAGGAAGGGAGGAGAGGTGGGGAAAGGGAGGGGGGGTGAAGGGGGAGGGGTATGAGGGGGGTGAGGGGTGAGTGGGGGAGGGGAGGGGGGAGAGGGGGGGGATGAGAAGGGGGTCTGGATGGAGGAGGCGAAAGGGGTTGGGGGGTGGAGAAGTGGGGGGGAGGTGGGGGGGGAGAAAAAGAGGGAGGAGAAGTGGGGGGGGAGAGTGGGGGGGGAGAAGTAGAAGTGAGGGAGGTGAGGGGGGAAGAAGGGGGGGAGGAGAGGGGCGACTTGTTACCGTACTGAACTCGCAGGTGGATGACTACATTAACAGAGCACTGTGTGCTTCTGGATTCAAAGTTGTCCCCTGCTTTCCCTCTGGGAAACTACCTCGTTCCCCATCAGAATGCCGAGTTCCCAGAGTCCTGGATTAAAACTCGGCAGCTGCCATGGTTAAAGTTCGTGGAAAGTGTGCCCCATCTGAGCGGTGTGGCTGCATCCTCAGGCGCTTCAGGACCCCGAAATGTGGTGTGGGCGGGCGCGGGGTGTTGGGTGTGATTGCGAGTGAGGCTGCGGGCAAGGCGTTGACATCGTCAAGACGCTGCGTACCCCATCACGACGGCTGCGTACGACGGTCGAGGGACGCTGTGTTCAACCCATCGAGACGCCTGCGGTACGCCCTTCAATACGCCTGGTGGGGCGGCGACAGGCTGTTGACGGCCGGCTCTGTTCACACTGGCTCAGCCAAAGACTCGGCTGTTCCCCCGCTGCGTTTCGCCATCCTCTGTGCGGGAACGTGGGATGAATGCAGCGGGGGGGGTAGGGAACAGCCCGATCTTTGGTTGAGCCAAGGTGTTGACAGACCAAGCCGGTGGGGGGTGGGGGGGTGGAAACGTGGTGGTGAGGAGAGGAGGAGAGCCGGGCGGCTGCAGCCGTTATGGCCACGCGGGAGACGCCAATGAGAAGGTGGCAAGGCAGGAGGTGTCAAAAGAGTGAGGGGGAGGGGAAGGATTTATTTGTATAAAATGCGTACAGAATAAATTGACTACCATTTATTGAGGAGTGGATGTGGAGAATGTTAAAAGTTAAAATGGCTAGCGGAATTTTTACAATACTATTGTAAACACAATCTTGAAACCCCAATACAGACTGATTAACTTTGGATTCAATGGAAAGTGGGAAAGTAAACTAAAAACTATATTCCAAGAAGCTTTTCTTTTATTACAGTTCTAATAACAGCAAAAAAAACTTAATTCTCAAATTTTGGAAAAAAACAACGTACTACGCCAACCATTCAAAATGTGGATTTCATTCATTGTCTGAAATGCTACATCTTGAACGAAATTGAGAAGTTTCCTTCCTACTAGGGCAAGTAGACCTATTCTTAAAGATTTGGTCTCCTTGTATTCAACTTTTTACAAAGCCTTGGTTGCAACTAAATAATCCTTAGAAATTTAATGGTTTTTTGAAGGCCGGGTGATGGATGGGCAAAATACGAGATAGGTAGATCTTCTAATCTTTATTTTCTTTATTTCTCCTTTTCTTTCATCTTTGAACTTTCATCTCTGTCCTTTATTTCATTTTGCTTTCTGTTTCTACTCGCTTGTCTATCTATTCCGACACTCTTTATTTTCTTTTTTCTCCCATGTTCTTTTTATTATTAAATCCAAAGGAATGAAGTTTTGTACAAGAGAATGGAAATGGATGTATGTATGTTATTAGGGTACTTAAGTACCACACTATTGTAATTAAATAAAAATAAATTAAAAAATGGTTTTAAGACGAAATGAAATTTTTGGTCTTTTTGCGTGCATGGGGTTGTTGGCTAATGCACACACACACCAAAGTTAGTTAGTTAGTTAGATAGATAGATAGATAGATAGATAGATAGATAGATAGATAGATAGATAGATAGATAGATAGATAGATAGATAGATAGTTAGATAGATAGATAGATAGATAAGATAGATAGTAGATAGATGTGATAAGAGAGATAGATAGATAGATAGATATAGATAGGCTAAAGGTGAGTGGGTGAAGAAAATTTTCTAGAGTGGTACCTCGAGGACAATTATATTCATCAGAAGGTAGTGCATATCAGGAACAAACTGCCAGGCAAAGATATTGAAGCGGATAGTTACAACTTTAAAAATACATTTGGACAGATAAATGGATAGGAAGGGGTTGGATGGTTATGCACTCCCTCCCCCACACCCCCCCCCCCCCCCCACCCCCCCCCCCCCACCCCCCCCCCCCCCCTCCCATTCTACCACTCATCAACAAACTGTGGGCAATTTACAGTGGCTAACAGACACACACAGGTATGAGAGAACTCTGGAGCATAGTATATGATCACAGGAAGAACATGCAAACTCCACACAGAACTAGAGGTTAGGATGAAACCCCAATGCCTCGAGTTATGAGGCAGCAAATGTACCTGCTGCATCACTCTACCAAACTCAGATGTAGGTCTCTCATCTCTGCTCCACCATTCAGTAAGACCATAGAGTGAAAGATTAAAGTGGGTAAATGGTAATGCAGAGTTAGTATTTGCAGTCAGACCCATCATTACTTTATCAAATGTCAGAGCAGGTTCAAGGAACCAAGTGGCTGACTCCTGCTCCTAATTTGTGTGTGTACGTTCTTGTATCCACCTTTACATGTGTAGGTAAGAACTGCAGATACTGGTTTAAATCGAAGGTAGACACAAAATACTGGAGTAACTCAGTGGGACAGGTAGCATCTCTGGAGGGGAAGTACTGCAGATGCTGGTTAAAATCTCCTACAGATTAAAAGTTGCCTGTCCCGCTGAGTTACTCCAGCATTTTGTGTCATCCACCTTTACAGATCCAGGTTAGCAACTAACAAGTGAGCTGCCTGCTATGTCGCTATCTTTTCACTTAATGTAACCCAGTGTACACAGTGCTTCAGCAGTGTTTGTCAGCTGGGAGACCCTCCACTTTAAGAGGTTAGGGCTAGGCATGACTTCAATCGGCACATGTTCATTCCAATTATTGTGCATAGCTCTGTAACTTGCTCCCAGTTTTTCTGCAGTTCAGCAAAAAAAAAACCAAGATGAGCAATGTTTAAGTGCACAGATCATTACAAAATGTTGCGCACAAAAAGTTGCAGAGTGAAGAATGAACTAACTAATGCAAGTATTACCATTTCAGCTCATGATTGGCAATGGGAATGCATTTCTATATTTACCATCACCTTAATAGTTAATGCCCAATTAAGACCTGAAAAAATTGACTCCCTACCTGCCAAAACATTAAGGAATCATATGTGTATTCACATCACCCAATTAATATCAAGTCAGTTCCAGACTTCTTTCTCCCACCCTGGGAATGAGCATCCAATACAAATTTCTCTTCCTGGAACTGGATCACATTGATTCATGCTGGTAAAATTGGGCAGAGCCCCCTGATCAGAACATTCAAGTTGACGCCCCATGTAGATACAATTTTGAAATCATCTGGTCAAACAAGTTTTGTCAAATGAATTGATGTATATTGAAAATGGAAAATAAAAATTGTATTTCTCATTTTATAAGTAATACATGTTCAGGCCAGTTGAGGAAGACTGGGTTGGGCTGCATTTTGTAGAGTAGCACTCATTTGATAAAAACCATGCAGAACGAGATGACTGCACCTGCCTTTTCTCACTTTGCATGTTTAGTGAAGTTTGACTGGCTTTATACATGAGCAGCCTTATGGAACGCTTAATTCTCATCAGTTGATTCAGTATTTTCTTAACAAAAACCTGTCAGCATAGCTTTCAGTTTCTGATCTTCCACATTAATATCCCGTCATGTCAGGTTTATTGGTGTTAAAGAATCTTCTCAATAAAGCCATGTGTTTTACAATGGGATTAATCTTTCATCTTTGGGCTTTAGTGTGTTGCTAGGAATTGCTGAGTTGTGATTTACCTCAAATAATCTAAAAGCAAAAAAAAATTCAAAACAGAGACTCAAACCAGGTCAGGCAGCATCCGTGGAGAGGGCGAGAGTCAATGTTATTTGTTGCCTTTCATGATGCATGAGCTGCTGAGTATGTTCTGCTTTTACCTCTCATAATGCCTGGTTACTCTTTCTGAAGAGTTTCTAGCTTTTGAAAATATCACTGAATCAATTCACTGATCACGTGCTGCTAGTGGGGTATTATTTTTAAAAGGAGTGGAATTGCAATCCAGGTTTGCAGCTTTATGTTGGAAACCTAAGGCCTTCAAATTTTCAAAAGCAGCACAGGGAGCAGAATTGTTGAATTTATTTTAACACCCTAACTATGCAAAAAATACTTTTCCAATGTGTTTGGAATTTATCGATATTGTCTGAAGTGGAAACAGTCTTTGCCTTATGTGTTAATTTGCCTGACATAAATTATTATTATCAATTCTGACCTGTTGAGTATCCTTGATAATAATTGCTCCATCAAAGGTGGTCAACGGAGGTCAATGTTTCCCCCTCTACCCTCAAGCTCTGTGCCGAACAACTAACACCAGTCTACACAGACATTTTCAACCAGTCCCTGCAAACCTGCGCTGTCCCTGCCTGCTTCAAAGTGTCCACTATTGTTCCTGTACCCAAAAAGCCAAGGATTACTGGTCTTAAACTACGGGCCTGTCGCACTGACCTCTGGAGACTCTTGAAAGATGTGCTGGCCCACCTGAAAAATATCACAAACCCCCTGTTGGGACCCCCTGCAGTTTGCAAAACGGGCCAATAGATCAGTGGATGATGCAGTCAACCTGGGCCTGCACTTCATCCTCCAGCACCTAGACCGCCAGGGGACCTGTGCAAGGATTTTGTTTGTGGATTTTAGCTCTGCATTCAACATCATTGTGCAGGAGCTACTACACTCCAAACTCTCCCAGTTGACTTTGCCTGAACCCCTCTGTCAATGGATCACCAACTTCCTGGCAGACAGGGAGCAGCATGTGAGGCGGGAAAGTACATCTTGGACCCGCTGACCTTCAGCATAGGAGCACAGCAAGGCTGCGTACTCTGCCCTCTCCTTTACTCTCTACACCAACAACTGCACCTCCACTGACACCTCTGTCAAGCTTCTCAGGTTTGTGAATAACACAACCCTGATTGGACTGATCCAGGATGGGATGGAATCTGCCTACAGACAGGAAGTGACACAACTGGCGGCCTGGTGCCTTCGTAACAACCTGGAGCTCAATGCTCTTAAGACAGTGGAATTGATTGTAGACTTTAGGAGAGCTCCCTCTCCCCTCACCCCACTCACCATCAACAATACCACATCTGTGGAGTCTTTTTAAGTCCCTTGGAACCGTCATCTCCAGGGACCATAAATGGGAGGCCACCATTGACTCCATAGTAAAAAAGGCCCAACAAAGCATGTACTTCCTGCGGCAGCTGAGAAAACACAATTTGCCACAGACAATGATGGTCCTGTTTTGTACTGCCATCATAGAGTTTGTCCTCACCTTCTCCATCATGGTCTGGTTTGGCTCAGCCACCAAGCACAACATCCAGAGGCTGCAGTGAATCGTTCGATCAGCCGAGGTTGTTGGCTACAACCTTCCCTCCATTGATGAACTGTACACCGCAAGGGCCAGGAAGCGAGCAGGTAAGATCATCTCTGACCACTCACACCTTAGCCACAAACTCTTTGAAGCACTTCCCTCTGGAAGGCAACTCCAGACTGTCAAAGCTACCACAGCCAAACATATAAACTGCTTTTTTCAATGAGGAGTACTCCTACTCAACAACCAAAAGTCTGTAGCCTCCTTTTGCTCTTGTTTTTTATTTCATTCTTCACATGTTTAAATTATAATGTTTTATTCTTAATTGTTTACTGTATTCCGTGTTATTATTTGCGAGCAAAGCACCAAGGCAAATTCCTTGTATGTATGCATACTTGGCTAATAAAATGTATTTATTCAATTCAATTCAATTCAATGCCTTTATTTATAATTGTATTTATACAATTCAATTCAATGCCTTCAGCTACTAATGTCCCAAACTCTGGAATTATCCCTGTAAACCACTCTGGCTCCCTGCTGCTCTATCTTCCTTGTAGGATAGCACTGTAGTACAACAAGCAATGCTGCTAGCTCACCATTCCAGAGACCTGTGCTCATGTTCACAAGTTCTCCCTGTGATTGTGATCAACACCTCTCCTCCAGGGGTTCGGGTTTCCTCCCACAACCCCAAAACATGCTGGTTGATAGGTTTATTTGCTACTGCAAGTTACTCCTGGATGGGTGGGGGAGGGGGAGGGGGTGGTAGGAGAATCAGGATGGATTTGAAGGGCATTTTCGAGAGAATAGGTAAATAATTGGGGGAATGGGACTGAACCTTGGAATTTCCTGGACAGCTCGCATCGATTCGATGAGCTGACTGGCCCCTGTGTTTTAAAAGAAAATGAAAACATATAAAATGAAGTTGCTCCCTAAAATATTCCACTTTGAATCAGACTGGTTACCTGTCCTAATATCCTTTCCTTAGGTCATTATCAAATTTATTTCATCTATGACCCTTGTGATGCACATTCACTACTTATTAGATCATCCCTGCAGCAGTTTTCATAGGAAAATTATTCATTTCTTTAAAAGCAATGTGCAAACACATAAATAACACAACACGCAATCTTACAACGTGTACAGCAGTTTAGAACAGTCAGTATACATTTGGGAATACCACCACCTGTATGATCCCTTCCACATCATCCAGACTTGGAAATGACTTGGAAAATCCTAGAACATCCATCCAAACTATGGAAATGCCATCCCGACCAGGATAATGTATGTTTACTCAGTATTTAGTTTAATCTGGTGTGGAGAAAGCTAGCAACCTCATCCTAAACAGATAGGATTTCTTATAAAAAGTACATTACTAACAGATTACTCTATAACATTGCATTGCATTAGATTCGGCAATGATGGGGATATTTCAGAAAAGAAACATTAAACAAGGAGCATTATGGACCAGAAGGTTTTGTACTGTGGAACATAATACGCACAAAATTCTTCAGGGTCTTGACAGGCCAAATGCATGGATAAACTTTCCCTAGCTGTGTTATCTAGAACCTGGGGTGACTGTTCTATTCAGGACAGAGATGAGTAAAAATGTATTTAATTAGAGGCTGTTGAAACTTTAGAATTAACTGTTCAAGTTGGCCATAGGTGCAAGGTCAAGCAAAGATCGATATATTTTTGATTATTAAATAAATCAAGTGATCTGGAGTTAGGACAGGTGGTTCTGGAGCCTCTGGTCCTGAAAAAATGTCGCTAAGATAAAAGGACAGGCGTGCCCTTCAGGATGACTGAGCAGAGATAAGAGGGCGGATGGTCAACTGCCTCATGCAATTTGTATCTACCCAGAGTACCCCAGATGCTATGCAATCAACTCACCCAAATAGATATGAGCTGAGTTACATAGAACTCAAATGTCAAAAACAGGGCATCCAGTTCAAATGTTCCTTGCTAACATTGACGCTCCACACAAGTCTCTTCGCCCTCCCCTTCCCCAATGATCTACATCCATCAGCATATTTTCAGTACCTTCTTCCTTTATGTATTTTGATGAGGATGTTCTCCTGAATTCTCCATTGGATTCTTTAGTTACTTCCTTATATTGGAGCTCTTTAAATTTTGATCTTACACCAACCTTCTCTGCATCTATTTTATGAAACTTCCTTCATGAGGAACCTTCACTCCCTTCACAACCTCCATAAAATCATGCCTTAGCATTCCCTGGGAGGTAAAGCCACGTCCTGGCTAAATCTCTCCCCTCTATGCTGGTAATTTATTTTTTTCTATTGAATAATATGAATACAACTTTTAGGTAGTTCAGGTAGAGCTTTCTGACATGTGCGAGTGAAATTAGTTGAGTGAGTGATGTATAGTTCACTGCAGCATTATTAAACCAACAGATGGTTTATTTTTGCTACACAGAGGCATGCACCATGTCTATCAGTAATCTGCAGCACCTGACTGAAAGGCAAACCCAATTTTATCACTTGTCATTCTCCAGGTACAAGGCACCATTGATGGCACTCACAAATCTTTATGCATTTACCTAGAGGCAATGTTATTTCTTTTACCCCAACATGAGAATTCTTGGTTCTTCACTTGTTGTTAAAGGCCGAGAGCAAAACTCCTCTGCAAGTGAGTGCTTGTTTTCAACTGATTGCTCAATACTCACATTTAAGTACTGAGAACTGTATGTGTGGAAGGATAAGATCAGGGGACAAAGTTCACCTGCTCCAAATGTGGCAAAATCTTATAAGGACAGTAGTGAGGTGAAAATATAAGGGAGAGGATGTATGCGCACTCCAAAGTACCACATTGAGGTTTCAAGATCAATTTCTTGCATATTTCACTATTTTGCCATTAAAAAAGTTCAGCAAAGCAAATGTTCATAAACGAGATGAGAAGAAAGGTATATCCCTGCACAATGGTATATATTTTCCATATGATAAATGGGAAAGGAAATTCCCAAACTTTGTATTATAGCGTATGATTTGCCTGGATAGCGTACAAAATACTTTCACTGTATCCAGTACATGTGGAAGTAATAAACCAATACTGAAACATGCAGCAAAGTGTCATTTTCTTTCCCAGTATTTGTAGCAATGTTACAAAATTTTGAGATTTAAAAAATCAAGTCTGCAATTTATCCCATTAGATAAAGCATAAAAAGAAGTTTAATTTGACACCTAATTCACTTTCATATCTTCAGTATTAAAAAAGTCATGGCCATTTTCATACTCGGAAATTAGCATCTTGTTCCCTATTGCTTTTCCATTGACTTAACACAAAAGTTGTGATCGAGGACAGTCAAAAGCCCATAACTTTCTTAAAAGTTAAGAGAACTGAAATAAATGTTCAGTTATTATAGATTGAAGCATTCTGAAACAAATAAGAAACAATCTTACTTGGATGACCTGTAATTAAAGCATATAATTAGTTAGTTACCCAATTGTAGCTAATTACAAAATTCAATTACTAGATCTAAACATCTATCCATTTCTTAAGGAAATATTAACATTTTTTTAAAAGCCTAAGTGTCCAAATAGCATTCACACAAGAAATCACAATATAACATGATTTTTAAATCTCATTGTCATTAATTTATAGGCCAAATTGAAGGAAATTAGTGTTTAGTGTCTGTAAATTAATGGCCATTTAAATCACCTTGCGAGTGGGTTTTTCTGGAACGCGATGGATTGGAACGTTGCGGTTGCGGTGAATTTAAACCCCATATCGGCAGGAAAAATTCTGCCGGTTCGTATGGGGAATAAATCACCGTTTCGCAACATGAAATGTTGATTAAGGTCATCTAAACAAGCAAGTTTATATGAAAAAATAAACAGCTTTCACTTACCTGTCCCCTACGTGAAATCCGTCCCCGTTGTCGGCGTTCACGGCATTAGGAGCTAATTTTAATTTTACTGCAGCGCTGAAATAGTCGGGCGATTTAAAAAAAAAATTCACTTACCGGCAGCCGGAACGAATCTTTAGCAAAAGCTCGCACTCCGAGAAAATATATCTCCGGATGGCAAGGGGAAAACCGCATTTTAAACCCCCCCCCCCCCCTCAAAGGCGCCAAAGTCGTGTACACGGCCAGTGACAGAACTGCAGCACCACTAAAGTTAAGTTTTGTAACATACCTAGTATTTGTGCAAAGCAGTTTTAATGGAAGACTGCATTATGCAAATTTTTGAGCTTTTAACTTTTGCTTTTAAAGAGATGCTTGAATTTTTGTGGTGTGTTAATGTACTCTTCTGAGTTCGAGTGTCCTACGTATTAGATTTGCTTCATGGTTGGTGCAGACACGGTAGGCTGAAGGGCTTGTTCCTGTGCTGTACTGTTCTATGTTATTGGCTAGAAACAGTCGATAATCACATGAACTGAGGCTTCAACCCTGGATCAGGCAGTTACTTCAGACCGCTGCCAATGACAAGATGTGCTCGGTCACTTTGGGGTTCCCTCCCATCTCACTGCTGCTTCCCGCTCCACCACCGCCTTCTCCTCCTGCTTCCCCACAATTGTCGACATCTTCCAAGGTGCAGTATATCGACGACTCTGGGAGAGAAGGAGGATGAGGCAGCAGTGGAGGTGGGGGAGATGCCAGTAGACAGAGTGTATAGGAATGATCTGCTGATGCTGGTTCCTAAACTGAAGATAGACACAAAATGCTGGTGTAACTCAGCGGGACGTGCAGCATCTCTGGAGAGAGAATGGGTGATGTTTTGGGTCGAGACCCTTCTTCAGACAGAGTGCCAGGAGAAGGATGAGGAGGCGACAGTGGAGCAGGGAGCGGTAAAAATGGACAACAAGAAGAAGTGATAGCGGTGAGAGGAGAAGGAGCCACACAGTGACCGAGCATGTTGTTGTTGGCAGTGGTCTGAAGAAAGTGCTGCCCTCAAGGGCCACAACGTAAGTCCAAAGTAGGAGGTGTAAATGTCTGGGGAGGCAATGCAAGGCGAGGTTAGCATGGGCACGTCCGTCAGCTAAAACCGAAATCCGTTATAAAGGAGTCCATTAAAACAAGGATTAACTTTATATACATATATCATACTTTTCAACTTAATAATACAAAGAAAATACATCAAACATAAAACAGTACAGAACAGGAAAAGTCCTTCGGCCCACAATATCTGTGCCAAACACAATGTCAAGGTAAACTAATCTCCTTTGCCAGAACATGATCTATATCCCTCCATTCCCTGCATTTTATATGTCTCAAATGCTGCTATTGTATCTGCTAAATAATAATATTAATCGGGGGATTTAAGAGGATCTTATATTTTAATAGTAATATTTTGAGAACGCATTCGTATGAGTGTGTATCCTTAAGCCGGAGAGGGCCTGTATAAGACGTACGAAATAAAGGCAGAGGTAATATTTTCCTTGGATGAAATGTTTAGAACCTCTGGTTATAGTCTCAGAATGAGGGGTCGGCCTTTCAAGACTGAAACGAAAAATTTCTCACCTAGGTGGTAACAGATCTTTGCAATTATCTCCCCTAGGGAGCATTATAGAGAGAGTGTGGAGGAAGAAACTGTAGATGCTGGTTTAAACCGAAGGTAGACACAAAATGCTGGAGTAACTCAGCGGGACGGGCAGCATCTCTGGAGAGAAGGAATGGGTGACGTTTCGGGTCGAGACCCTTCTTCAGTCTGGTATTTTCAAGGTTCTTTTAATATAAAGGGAATCTGGGGATATGTTGGCAGTGCAGAAAAGTGGCTTTGAGGTAAAAGAACAACGATAAGCTTTTTGAATGGCAGAGCTTGGTATAAATGGCCAAATGTCCTTCTTCTATTTGTTACGTTCTTATGCAAAATTTATACAAGTATATTTAAATAATTTAAAAATACAATTTTTTTTAAATCTTGATGATACATATAAATGTTAGAAATTAATTGAAATTAGAAACAAAAAGAGAAAAGATAACTATTTTCCAGTTAGAGACAATGATCCCATTCATCTTGTCACCAACATCCATAAACTTTCATTAAACTTTTCACCAGTTCTGATGAAGGATCAATGCCCTGAAACATTAACAGTGTTTCTTTCCCCACTGAAAGTAACTCACCTGCTGAATACTTTTTAGATTTCCAGGATCCGCAATTCTTTGCATTTTGTTTGTTGTAAGTTTGCCAGATTTGTACTCTGTAACAATGGAGCTAGGAGGTTATGTGTGGGGCAATTTGAGAGAGAGATCTCATAGGCAATATTTAATTGTCAACTGCCAGTCAGTAGATTGCCGTTTCTATACCTGTCATTAGAAATCTGAAACCTCTTCGTGAGAAATTCATTTATTGCGGGATTCTGTCTAAATTCAGCATAACAATACAGTGCTACAGATTCAAACAAGTTGACACATACAATCCCAATCTTGCTTGTGTGAATAGTTCCACTGAAGAGTATCCAAACTTTCTTAGCACCCGGCTGTTTAAGCTGCTTTGTATTCAGTTTTGGTCACCCTGCTGTAGGAAATATGTCATTTAGCTGGAAATTGTGCAGAGAAGACTTACGAGGACGTTGCCCAGACTCGAGGGATTAAGCTATCGGGCTGGGACCTTATTCCTTCGAACGCAGGAGACTGAGGCTGATCTTATAGAAGTATATAAAATCACGAGAGGAATAGATAGGATGAATGCACTCTTCTTTTTCAAAGATAGTGGAATCAAGAACTATAGTGCATAGGTTGAAGATGAGAGGGAAATATTTAATAGGGGGCAACCTTTTCACACAGAGGATGGAGGGAATATGCAACCTACTGCCATATAAAGTAACTGAGGCATGTACAATAATGTCATTTGAAAGACATTTGGAAAGGTACATTGTTAAGAAAGTTTGAGAGGGATATAGGCCTGGCAAGGGCAAATGGTACTAACTTGGATGGGGCATCTTGGTCATCATGGATGAGTTGGGCCAAAGGCCCTGTTTCTGTGATTGGAATAACCATATCTAGGAGTCAATGATTCCAATTAATTTTGTGGCACTCTAGGCCAGGCAACCAGTATCAATTTGCTATTTCTGGAAAGTTTGCAGTTTGAAGTTTTCATTTCACTTTCAAGTAAAACCTTCGAGTCAACTGTGGAAAATGATTTTCAATTTGATTCATACGGGTGCCAGGGATTATGAGGAGAAGGCAGGAGAATGGGGTTAGGGAAAGATAGATCAGCCATAGATAGACACAAAATGCTGGAATAATTCAGTGGGACAGGCAGCATCTCTGGAGAGAAGGAATGGATGACTTTTCGGATCGAGATCTTACTTCAGCCATGATTAAATGGCGGTGTAGATTTGATGCGCCGAATGGCCTATTTCTGCTCCTGTAACTTATGAAAGTATTGCAGATGCCAAAAACAATAAACAAAATCAGAAAATGTTGAAAATACTCAGTTGTTTATAATACTCAAGTATTTATACAAAATACTTTAAGACCAATTTATCTGGAGGCACACATGGGTTAAAATGCAAAATGCCTAAAAGCCCTGTCTCACGGTGCGAGTTGACCCACGAGGTACCCCGAGTGAAAGACACGTGGTTGTGTACGAGACTTCAAGTTTATGATCAAGTGTTCAACCGAGTTCCCACGGGTATGTAATTTCTGCGATGTTCCAAGTTCCTCCTCCGAGTTACCAAGTTCCTCTCCCGTTACTCTTGAGCCAACCGTGAATGAAGGTATGTTTTAATGTTAAACAATGTTAAAAGACATCTCCATCCTGTGGCTTTGAGTTATTTCAGCGCGGCCGCATCTATTGATACGACCTACAAAGGGAAAATGCGCACCCTCCAGTAACCAATAACGTGGTAAGTGCATTTCTTGGTGCTTTATGTTTTTAAATACTGTATTTCCCGGGGTGGGGGGAGAGCTCAGTTCATAGTATTTGGGGAGTCTGGCGTTGTGAAGGAGCGGATTGGGGTCAGTAACCCACTTGCCACGCTCCAGTCTGAGTGCAGGTAGATGGGACTAGGTGACAGTAAAAGGCATGGAGTAAAAGGGAAGAGTTGGCCTGTTTCCGTGCTGTCATTGCTATATGGTTTTATTGTGGCCGGGGAGTGAATTAGCTTGGGTGGCTGCCGCAGCGTTCCGGGCACGGACAGCAGAACTGGCCGCCACTTCCGAGGAAGGAAGCAGCTCGGGTGACTGACTTTGAGCGGCCGCCGGGACCCGACAGCAGACACACACACAGATACACACAGACAGACAGAGAGACACACACACACACACACACACACAAATACACACAGATACACACAGGCACACACACAACCCAGGAACCACGCAAAGTATATATAGAGCACATGGACATGTGTGTATATATATACGTCCATGTGCTGTATATATACTTTGCGTAGTTCCTGGGTTGCCTACTACTATATATATATGACACGCAAATTCGTGAAGCGTTCCATATTTTTTTTTTAATATGGTTATATTGGTCTGAGTGCAGGTAGATGGGACTAGGGGAAAACAAATGGTCGGCACGGACTGGAAGGGCTGAGAGGGCCTGTTTCCGTGCTGTAATTGTTATATGGTTATATGGTTATATGGTTTTATATATATATATATATATATATATATATATATATATGTGTGTGTGTGTGTGTCTCTCTCTCTCTCTCTCTCTCTCTCTCTCTATACATATATATATATATATTTATTTATATATATATATATATATATATATATATATATATATATATATATATATATATATATATATATATATATATATATATCAGTAGGCAACCCAGGAACCACTCAAAGTATATATACATATGCACATACACATATACATATACACAGGTCTGGGGAAGACAGAGAGGGGAACAATGAGGACACGGAAGTTTAGTGGGGAATCTCATTGGTTATTATGTGGGAAGGAAGTCCACATGCTGGTTTAAAGATAGACAAAATGCTGGAGTAACTCAGCGGGACAGGCAGCATCTCTGGGTAGTGGTCTAAGGAAGGGTCTCGACCCGAGACATCATCATTCCTTCTCTCCGGAGATGCTGCCTGTCCCGCTGAGTTACTCCAGAATTGTGTGTGTGCGAGAGTTACTCCAGCATTGTGTGTGTGTGTGTGAGTTACTCCAGCATTGTGTGTGTGTGTGTGAGTTACCCCAGCATTGTGCGTGTGTGTGTGTGTGTGTGTGTGTGTGTGTGTGTGTGTGTGTGTGTGTGTGTGTGTGTGTGTGTGTGTGTGTGTGTGTGTGTGTGTGTGTGTGTGAGTTACCCCAGCATTGTGTGTGTGTGAATCATGAATTGCCAAGACACAAGGCACTGTAGATACAAATAATGTCATACACAAGAAAGGGCAGATGCTAGTTGAAAAAAGTGAACACATGGGGCTGGAGAAATTTGGAAATGTCATCCCGTCACCCATTCCTTCTCTCCAGAGATGCTGCCTGCCCGCTGAGTTAAAAGAGTTCCCACGGTAGACTCACGAATCACTAAGGTAAACGTACGGGCCACCACGTTATAAACGAGTTTAAAATGTTTCAATTTTTAACTTGAACTGTAAATTTGACTCGTGGAAAAAATCAAACATGTTTGATTTTTTTCACGAGTTACTAGTTTCACGGGTACCTGCCGTTAGCGCCACGAGTCGCTAAGTTGCTCGCAAGAGTTCCGACGTTCCCGCTACGTTTAGTGTACGTGATTACTACGAGTGACAACTCTGGGTCACTCGTGGGTCAACTCGCACCGTGAGACAGGGGTTTTAGTCGAACAAGTTGTACTGCAAACTACACCCACAAACTTAATATTGTTCTATAAGCTGTGCCAATAAAGCATGAAAACTAGTCAAGAATGTTTTAAGGACCATTAACTGGTTGCTAAATGATCCATCATACGCTGGCATTTTTAAAATTGTTTGTGCAATTTAGGTGTAAATCCCATTAAGCTTACTGCAAGAATCCTCCACCATAAAAACAAGTAGCTATTTTGATAGTAAATTATATGTTAATAGTAATACTTTAAATTTACATTGCAGATTAGGTATTTGTATGGAGTGAACTTCTGGCATTCTCTTTTCTGAATGTTCAGTCATTGAGCAGATCCATGGATAGATTTGTGAATATTCTGGGAATGGAGACGGTGTGAGAAGTGGAGTTTGCATTATCGTCAGTGAATACCTATCATCAACATCTTAGGAATCACCATTGACCAGAACTCGAACTGGACCAACCAGATAAACAAAATGGCTAACCAGCCAAACATTGGGCATTATGTAAAAGGTGACTTACCTGTTGATTACATACCAACTTTAGACTATCGGTATCAGTCTGCAGAATGGTTGATAGTTTTTTGTTTGCCTGCATACGTGCAGTAGCAGAATCCAATAAGTGTGATGTTATCTGGTGCAGAGCCCACTTGATTGGCACCATATCATCACTCTAAACTTTCACCCTCCACCCTCAGCACATTGTGACTGCAGCGTGTGCCACTGTAGTTACTCGCTCAGCTATGCTGACACCACCTCTTAAGACCAAAACCTCAAGCATTAAGGCCGGCAACACATTCTCTGGGTTCCCATCTGGGTCGCACACCATCCTGACCTGACCGCTGTCCTTCATCGTCTCTGCCCCTAAATCCCAGAGCACTGTGAGAGTTCCTTCACCAGAGGGGTTCCAGCAACTCAAAAAGGCAGCTCACCATCATCCTCTGAAGGGCAATTAGGGATGAAGTGCTGGCCTTGCCAGCAACAAATGATTAAAAGAGTGTTGAGTGTAAGGAATCACTCATGATTTTATTAAATGGCAGAGCTTTAGTCAGACCGTTCATTCCTGACACATTTTCCTTCTGTGCCTAATGAGATGGGATTGAACACTGACAGCCTCAGGCTGAATGAGTCTAGTTGCAACCCTGGCACTGTGTTTGCCCTAACACTAATTTCCAATCACATCACTTACATTTTCTAGGTTTGTTGCACTCCTCCAATTCTGAGCTTATGTGCATCTCTTATTTTCATTTTGTTGCATTTGGCAGGCATGCCTTCAACCTGCTAGACTCTGAGCCCCTTTCTGGATATCCATATGTCTTGCCTGAAGATGTCTGAATCACTGGCTGACCAGGCCAGGAACAAAATCTCGGCACAACCACCTTTCCCTTTTCTCAGCACCTTCTTGCCCTTGAGCCAATGTACAGAACTTTCCACACAGTTTTTGAAATGTTGTCCTTAACCATGGCTTTCTTTACCCCAGTTGTCAGGGTTCTCAACTGCATCTGCTATATTCCCTGTATATGTCCCCTCACTCCCTACTCTGGGACAAGGGCAAGTTTGAAAATGTAAATAAAGACTCTGGAAATCTGAAGTAAAAACAAAAATTGCTGGAAAAACTCAGCGGGTGAGGAACAACAGTTAATGGTTCAAGCCAGGGCACCTTTATTAAAGGAAAAAAAAGTGAGAATTGAGGAAGACGTTAGTCTAGGTAGCATAAAAGGTTAAGGAGGTCACAAGGAAAAGTTTCCTCATCCTCCACGTCATCAATATCCATGTTCAATTTAAGATCCTTTGTTATTGCAGCTACCTTCAGCAAGATTCCATCAGTAGGCACATCCTCCCCTCACCTTCCGAAGGAACTCTTCCCTCTCCATTTCCCTAGTTCTTTCTTCCAACTACACCAACCACTTTCCGTCTCCTGGTACTTTCCCATAGTATGATCTCTTCTGTACTGGAGGAACCAAAGATAGATTGGGTGACACTTTACAGAACACATCCAGATTCAGTCTGCAAGGATGACTGAGTAGCCCAGAACTTTAATTCTACATCTGATACCTTTGTCTTTGAACTCTTGCAATGAAGCCTAATAAAAGCTTGAGGATCAACACATTATCTTGTGCAATGTCACTCTGTAGCCTTTGGAACTCAAAGTTGATTTCAACAATTTCCTGTTCCTGTTTGTGTCAGAGATTCTGATGTAAAATCATTCACCTGTAACAGTAGCTCAGTCTTTCTGTCTCCACAGGTGTTATTATTCTAAGTATTGATGTAATAAATCAAATAAAGATGTTTATTAGAGTTAATAAAAGCAAACAAATATAGGAAGCTCCAAGGTTAGATTGTTCAACGCAGACGGATTAGAAGTTATAATTCATAAACTGAACAATGTAAAGTAAACCTAGATAATGCATGCCAGGGCTAACAGTTAGGCAGTGATAGGAAAATTGAAATTTAGGAAACCAAAGGAGGCTATTCAATTCACCAAATCATTGCCATATGCCAATTTGGCCCATTGATTTTTAGGTTGCAGCAGTTCAAGGGCTTCAAGAGGATTTCAGACTTCACTACTTTTTCGGGCATTAAGTTCCTAACCCGCAGCACATTCCAGGTAAACATATTCTGCCCCAACTCCCCTCTCATGTTTCCATCAGTTACCTGAAATTTATATTCTTTGTTATAGACATCCACTAACTGCAAGGATATGCAAGCTTTCCAGCCAGTCCACTCAATCTGGACATGATCAGTTGAGTAAGAGGACATGACCATTTAGAAAAGTAGCAGATGCAATTCCACAGACACCTTCTGCATCGCGCTTGGATGGATTTTGGCCCAGTGAAAACGGAGCTGAGTTTAACCTGTGAGTAAGGCTTTTCATTATACTTGCGGAGCCAGAGTGACCCCATGAAACCTTAAGAGGCTTTGATTGATAAACCTGGTTTCTGTAAATGTCAGCCAGCAGGATAGAAATAGAAAAGGCTTAAAAGTGGAGGCTGCCCCTTGAGCAAGAACAATTCCGAAACATTTTAACATTCTCTAAGACTTAGAATTGAACTTTGTATTAGGGATTATGTAAGAAGAGAAACTAATTGCATTTACTTGTTAAGGCTCTGCTCAGAGTAAATGGGTCTGTGCTTTGTCTTGTTTGTTGAATAGATGTTTTTAGGGATTAACCTGTGTGTAGAGTCGGAGACGTTGCACCCTTCAGGAAGTTCTCCAGTCAGGAAAAACTTTGCTCAAAAATCACCATGTAATCTGAAAACATTAGTTGAATCCGATTAAACTTTTGGAAATAATATACTGGCTACATTTGTGGTTTACCAAAGTGGTGAGAAGTTTAAAAACACATTGTAAAGAGGTTTGATTTACAAAATCTGAGGGAGTTGCTAACGAAGAATGATTATCGTGGGGAGCCGTGGCCCGCACACCAAGGACCCGCCGATGAGCCCACCGTGGACAGAGGATCCGCATCGCGGACTGGAACCCACCCAGAAGGGCCAGCTTCTGTTCTCTTCTACAAATGGTGCCATGAGTTTAAGTCCACTCGAGAGATCAGGTGTGACCTCATTTGTGACGCCACTGGAAGACAGGCCTGCTCTCCTGCCTATTAGCACAAGGACACCCACTGCAGAGAGAGGCAAGATTCCCACACAAAATTGAGCTGACGAAAACATTTGCAGAAACTGGAAAATGTTGCTGGAAGTTATTCTCCTGCTCAGATACACAGCTCCATCATTGGCTTTCCTACAGGACATAGAACCGCTTATATCCCACGTTTGCATTCGCACCCTGCAAATTGGGAGCAATGTACAGAAAGCAATTAACATGCAAGCACGCACATCTTTGGGATGTGGGAGGGGGCTGGAACACCCAGAGGAAGCCCATATGGTCACAGGGAGATCGTGCAAACTCCACAGATACAGCACCCAAAGTCAGAATCAAACTCGGGTCTCTGGCATGGTGAGGCAGCAGCTATACCAGCTGCACCACAGTGCCGCCCTTGGTTTAATTGGCTACTATTATAAACGGAGTGGGGAACGGGACAGGTGGGATTGCTCCCAAAGGAACTGGCATGGATTCAATTGGACAAATGGCTTTCTTCTATGTTGTTAGATATTAGTCAAAAATAATGTTTGATGATATAATGTTAGTATAAAAAGGTAAGATATGAAATAAAATAAAATCATAAACTGCAGATGCTGCAAATCTGATATACTGTAGCTAGAAACAAAAATTGCTGGAAACAATCAGCAGATCAGACAGTGTCCCTGGAAAGAGTAAAAGAGTTAATTTTCTAGGTCCTAAATGCTTCAGAACTGGGAAAGGTCAGAACAGATCAGATTAAGTTGCAGAGAGGGTAACAGAGGAATAGACAGAACTGATAGGGTGAGTCCAGGGCTGCCATGATGATAAGGTGCTGAAGTCTTCTAACAGATAGCTTAATTAGTGTAGTTAGAGAGAGGGAAACGAGGGAGAGAAGCACAAATAAATAAACTTATAAAAGGCCAGCAGCTCGCTTGGGGGAGAGAAAGACTGTCAACTTGTGCAGGAAGGAACTGCAAATGCTGATTTGCACCGAGGGTAGACATAAAATGCTGGAGTAACTCAGCGGGTCAGGAAGCATCTCTGGAGAAAAGGAATAGGTAACCTGAAACATCACCTGTTCCTTTTCTCCAGAGATGCTGCCTGGCCCGCTGAGTTACTCCAGCATTTGTGTCTAAGATTGTCAACTTTACAGATGGATGCCCAACAGCAAAACTGGCCTGATACAACAGAGAGAGCAAATTATCAAACAGAGGAAGGTAAATTAATTATATGTGAATAATAATTATTACCTTATCGCTGTCACTGCTTGAAGGATTGTACCATGTCAATATATAAAGAAAATTCCACACCCAAATGTGAAGATACCTTGATTAATCTGCACCGTCGGGATTGAACCCAGCTGTGAGACTGGCTCTACTATCTGTGCTACCCTCTTTTTTGGATAGATTTACAATAATTCATCCAGCTGGCTTTGTGGCTATGTGTCTTGGGTCTATTCTTCTCAAACACTGACAATTCCTCCACACTTTCCATGATCTTCCTTCTTACCCAACCACTGCTTCATCGATCTTGTCCCCCATTAATAAAACAACCAACTTCATCCCTTTTCCTTAAAGGAGCCGCTGAGTTCCTCCAGCAGTTTGTTTTTTGCTTCGGATTCCACATCTGCAATCTCTTGTGTCTCCCTTTTTCTTCATGGAGTTCATCGAGAAATATTTTACTGTTTCCAAGTGCAAAGAGTTGGTGCTTTCTAAAATATATATCTTTTCATTGTTACCAAGGAAACAGCCCCTAATTAGTTCAAAGATAGAAATGCGGCAGATGATTTACTGATCTGCACCCTTTGCATAGAAAAGAGACTAATATGACACAGGATTCAGATAGAAAGCAAAGCCAAACTGATGTTAACTTGTTGAAACTATCTTTCTGAGTTTAAGATCTACTGGGAATAATTTGAACATCGTCATTCAAAGGTTTGAAGAAAAGATTACCAGGATCGGAAGTGGTGGCGCTGCGTGGCAGCTGCGGCTCACCTGCAGTCCGTCTGTTTTTTCTTTTTTTTCGTCCTTTTGTGTCTGTTTTTAGTTAGAATTTTGGTTTATTAGGCTGTGTTTGTGTGGGGGGGGGGGGGGGGGAGGGTGGGAGAAACAAGGTTTTAGTCTCTCCCTTCGGGGGGATGCGACCTTTTCTTGTCGTGTCCCCCGTCACCGTCTCCGTCTGTGCTGAGGCCTAATGGCGGAGCTGGTGGCCTCGGAGCTGTGGCGAGCGTTCAGAGCTCCAGTGTTCCAGCGGCGGCGGCGGCCCGGCTTCGGGGCTTCGGGGCTTCGGTGCTCCAGCAGTTGCTCCGGCGGTGCTCCAGCAGCGGCCCGGCATTGGCGCTCCGGCGGCTCTCCAGCGGGTGCTCCAGCGGCGGCCCGGCTTCGGCGCTCCGGCGGCTCCGGCGGCTCTCCAGCGGCTCTCCAACGGGTGCTCCAGCGGCGGCCCGGCTTCGGCGCTCCGGCGGCTCCGGCGGCTCTCCAGCGGCTCTCCAGCGGGTGCTCCAGCAGCGGCCCGGCTGCGGCGCTCCAGCGGCTCTCCAGCGGTGCTCCGGCGGCGGCCCGGCTTCAGAGCTCCGGCGGCTCCAGCGTTCCCGTGGTCGATCCTGGCTGGGGGCTGTGGTGGTGTTCCGGCGTTCCGGCGGCGGCGGCGGTGGCGGCCTGGCTTCGGAGGCTCGGCCGCGGGCCTGGTGGACTCTGAATCTGAATCTGAATCTAATTGTTCCATTCACACTCATCTTGATTTTGGTTGACTGAACTGCTGATACAAGTCCCATTCTTGTTTTGTCAACTGAGCACAAGATACTGAAACATGCCCAATCTAAAATATCAACTTGCTCTGGGTCAAAACAAATCTACTTTCAAATAACTTGCAGTCAGATGCACTCAATGATTTAAAGAGTAATGTTACCATCAAATAATTGTTTTCAACTGAATCGATTCATGTAGCTTTGTGAGTTTACAAACCCTGGCCTACTCATCAACAAATATCACTCCCTCTATGGCAATAATGGTGTCCCAGAGTTTCCCAGCGCCTGGCCCAAGTTTTAATTTAAACTCGGGTAAACTGAATTTGTATTAAAAACCCAAATACAATTGGCCCTATATTGTAGGGTAGGCTATCATCCGGTGTAGATACCATAATTGGTACCATAATTACAACTGGTTACATCATTGCATTACATCATGAACTCCACAAAAGCTATCGGCCGGCGCATGATATTTCCTGAATATCCCGTAAATCAACGGCAGAGAGTTGACTTTCTGGCTTATCATTCTTTCAACAGGGAAGGAGGCCATTTGGCCCATCAAGGCAATGCCAGCTCTGACAGCAATCCCATCAATCACATTCCCCATTCATTTCCCTGTAACTTATTATCTCTCACATGCTCGTCAACTGTCCCAGATTTCATTACTCACCGACACACTCGGGTTAATTTACAGCGGCAGATTAACCTACGTTCTTTGGGGATGTGGGAGGAAACCAGAGCGGCCGGGGGAGTCCCGCTTGGTCACAGGGAAAAGGCGTAACCCTGACACGGACACCATCGGAGGTCAGGATCGAACCTTTTGATCGCTGGAGCTGTGAGAGAACCATGTGCAACCTTCTGCGCTACTGTTCCCAGGCAAATCAACTGCAGGATCCATACCGCATCCACGCTGCTAAAGCCAGAAAAACAATGAGGCAATTTTCCACACGGTCACTGGTGCCACCAGCTCCAGCCACCTTCAGTAAGGCTCTGAGGCTGCTATCAGCCACCGAGGGGAAAGTGTGCAGCTCACCCATGTACCCTTCCCCTTGTCCCCCCACCCCATCCTCCCACCCCTTCTTTCCCTCGCATTATTTCTTTATGTCATCTTTTGGAAGAAATCACTTTGAAAATTATTGTTTACCAACCCTTCTTGTATTTCACTGCCAAAGCACTGTTTGGTCAATGGGTCTTGCAGCTGTGGTAGTTCAATTATTTATTTCATTACGCAATCTTCACAATTTTCCTGGATGTTAGAATATGTCACTATGTAAAGCATGTCAAGGTTTAATAGTAATTTACTGGTTTCTTGAGGAAACAAAGTGGAGTGGACCCCAGCAGTACAGTGTGGGGAAAGCCGCATTACTGTGTACTGCGTGCAATGGGCTTGCAAACACAAGACAGACCAACCAGCCGGTTTCACAGGGCCTCCCTGGAACTGTGGTGGGCTAGGACTGCAGGCTGGGTGATGTGTGAACCAACGGATATCCTACACACCTTGAAAAGCTAGGAGGCACCTTGTCGCTTGAAAGGAAATGATTCACCATCAGGGCATCAAGTGTACTTCACAAGTGGCTACAGTCTGGGCTCACAACTGAAAGCCTCCTTAACGCAGACAGACTGGGTGGAAAGTGATGCCTGAGAAAATCCCCTGTATAAACGCATAAAATTTGTCGGATATAAATCCTGAGATGGGACACCTGTCCCATATATCTGCTTCTCCATAAAAAGTGCATTAATCTAACAAGGATTCATGGCACCGTTTCAATTTGAAAAGTTAAAGTTCTGAAGGGAACTAATTAACTCTCGTAATGCGGCTTTCCCCACACTGTATGGTTCATTCTTTTTGCCACTGTTTCTCAGACCCCCGGTGAGTGCTTTTTGCTCCTTCACTGAAAATTTTCCATTAAGATCTGACTAATCTTCAACATTTCCCTTCTGGCACTCAGGTCAAACCCATGAGTTACTCACGAGTCACTACGATAAACTCACGGGCTACTACGTTCTTACAACGAGTTTAAATGTTTCAAATTTTAACTTCAAGAGTAAATTTGACTCGTGGAAATCTTTCATCATTTTGAAAGTTTTTCAAGAGTTACCAAGTTTCCCGGGTACCTGCCGTTAGCGCTACGAGTCGCTAAGTTGCGTCCACGAGTTCCGATGTCCTGCTACGTTCATTGTACGTGATTACCACAAGTTTAATTTGTTTTAAACTCGAGGTCACTCGTGGGTCAACTCGCACTGTGAGACAGGGGGTTTACAAGGATATACTTGTCTAAATGTGCATGCACTGCTCCCCGTCCCACTGTGATGCCGATGATCCTTTCTAACCCTCAAACACACCATGCCGGAAACCTGCCCCCCTCCCGCACACCCTCCCTGCTCCCAGTTTGAGATCATGATCTGGATGGCATGGTGTACAAAATCATGAGAGGAATAGATCGGGTAGATGCACAGAGCCTCTTGCCCAGATTAGGGGAATCGAGGACCAGAGGATAGAGGGTCAAGGTGAAGGGGAAAATATTTAATAGGAATCCAAGGAGAAACCTTTTCACACAAATGGTGGTGGGTGTATGGAGCAAACTGCCAGAGGAGGTAGTTGAGGCTGGGACTATCCCATTGTTTAAGAAACAGTTAGACAGGTACAGGGCCGGATTTAGATGAAGAGAGGCCCTAAGCTATTTCACTTGTGAGCCACCCCCCCCCTCCCAATCCCCCACCCCCATGACTAGAGGACCATGACTACCCGACAGTGACAGTGTGACACTTTTAGATCCTACTGTATGTTGTCATTGAACAGTTGGTTTTAAAATACATATTGGATTCAGCCCGGAGTGGGCGATGCCTTACCTGGATCGCCGTTTAAAGCACTGGAGTGTTGGGCCTGCTGCTTCAACATCAGAGCTGTGGTTTGTGGAGCTCCCAACCTCGGGCCACGCTGATTTCAACATCGCGGAGCCCTGAGATCCCTTTGCCGAGGGCCGCCAACGTGAATCTCCGGCCCAGCTCAGCCTGTGGACTTCGGGAGCTGCGGTCTCCGGTAGGAAGTGGCCGATTTGGAAGTCAAGCCGCTGAGAATGTTCTCCCGTTCCGACGTCGGATGGTGACCCCAAATTTCATTGTACCAATTGGTGCATGTGACAATAAGTGTCTCTTGAATGGAATGTGGAATATTAAGAAATAAAGAAACTACAAATACACTAAGAGCAAAAATTATTTTTTTTCTTGCCTTCTTCATAGCAAAATCATCCAGAAGTTCACCAAGATCTGTTTGTCTAAGTTTGTCACTCTCAATGCACAGAATGCTCATTGCAGACAACCTCTGTTGAGACATCGTGGACCTTAATTCATTTTTATTCTTTTGAGTCTTGACAAAGACCTCACTCCCAAGCAGTTGGTGACCATTAAGCTAAGAAACAGCCGCAAGATTGCTTCCACATTAGGGAAGGCCGTCTGAATTGTTTCCTTGTATATTATTTGATAACGGTCTGTATGAGACAGAGAGTGCTCTTCTGTATGCCTATGGCTTTGTCTCACGTACGAGTGAAAGTGCAAAAGTTCATCAGTAAGTTTCAGGTCAACATCTTCTGGGTATGCTTCCATCAACAGTTCAACACCTTGCTGAATTTCTTGCTTAGATGCGGTCAGATTAGCAAGAAAGGAAAACTGTTGTGCAACTTCAGTGTACACAGTACCTCTTCTTTTTTAATTGGTTTCAAGTGCATCTAGTATAGGAATAAAGGATTTTATCCTTAATTTATCTCTTGAAAATAGTTTATCTAAAGCATCAGGACCAGGTGCACCTCCATCATGTCCTTGCCATTTCTTCACTCTTTGTCTCCCTGTGACAGTTCTGTAGTTAGCATCTGGCAAGGTGGCCTTTGCTTGTTGCTCAAGCTCATCAAAATCATCTCTAAGTTTGCTTACAAAATCCTGAAGTGAACTGTACAAACTTGCACAAGTACTCAATAACAGTTTGGATTTCTGAATGGCTTTGTTGACCTTGTGGAAATGACCTAGCAGACGGGTCCAAAAATGCAGCATAAATACAAATTCCAGTTCTTCCATTTTCTGCAAAAGATTGTTAGCTTGAAGCCTGGTATCACCCTTCACATTAACATCAGAGTACAAATGACTGAGGGCATCAGTGATAGCACTGTAACTTTCCAAAATAGCTTCTGTGGCTTTTGCATGTGCCTCCCACCCAGTGTCTGATAAATATTTAGGCACTTTTGACTGAGGTTTCAAAAATGATTTTAGATCTGCCCATCTCTTTGTGGAGGATGAAAAGAAGATATAAATTTCATTGATAATTCCAAAATAGTTCAAGGCAGCAATCAACAGCCGAACGGCCCACCAAATTTAAAGAGTGAGCAACGCATGGAATAAATCTTGCAAATTTGTTTTTTTCGAGGATTTTTTGCTGCATACCCTTGTACCGACCAGCAATGTTGGCAGCATTGTCATAAGACTACCCTCGGAAAAAGAGCTCCAAATCGCGCCGGGCGCGGACCTCATTGGAGTTGGAGCCTGCAGCGTGGAATCTCCATGCCCGGTGCTGAGTTCAGGCTGCAGGTAAGGCGATGGCTGCGGGCTGCAGGAGGGCGGGGACGGAGGGGAACAATGGTGAGGCATCTGCTGCAGCATGACCGTTCAGCATCTGAGAGGGGGAAGTCAGGGGGGGATGGTGAACATACAGCGGGGATGGGGGTTGGGGCCAGAGGAAGGCAGGTGCGTGGACTGAGGCTAAGGCGATGTCTGGTGGGGGGCTGGTGGGTTGGTCAGGGGATAGGGGGGTATGAGGACTGTAGTCTGGGTAGGGAAGAGCTGGGGTCATATTGTTTGAGGGGAATGGGGAAGCCCCAGTGGAACAGCCACTGAGGTTACCAGGTTTGGGGCCACTAGCACTAGGGCCCAGCACAGTCAAACTCAGGGGAGTTGGAGCCTGCAGCGTGGAATCTCCATGCCCAGGTGCTGAGTTCAGGCTGCAGGTAAGGCGATGGCTGCGGGCTGCAGGAGGGCGGTGGAGTGGCGAGGGTCAGCGGGCAAAGCATGCGAGGACCCGGTGGGCAGGAAACCAGCCCCATCAGAGACTGTGAGCAGGGTTAACTATAGAAAGGACCATTCCGCCTATCGTAGTGGGTGGCTGCTCGTTCCCACCCACCCTTTACCCCGCCCGGAGCCTTATCTCTTCTCCCCTGAAGCAGGCAGGTCGGGCACAGTCGGAGCTGGTTCTGACATTGTTAAACTTGCAGCCGTGCACCGACTCGAACACTCCTGACTGTTGAAAGGACAAGGCTCAGAAAATACGAATATGTCAAAAGTTTTATACACCTTGGTGGAGCGGGCCGAGGCCCCCCTAGATCTCGAGGGCCTAAATTTCAGCTTGTCTAGCTTATACGTAAATCCAGCCCTGGACAGGTACATGGATAGGACAGGTTTGGAGGGACCTGGACCAAGCACAGGCAAGCGGGACCAGTGTATCTGGGGCATTGTTGGCCAGTGTGGGCAAGTTGAGCTGAAGGACCTGTTTCCACACTGTATCACTCTATGATTATGAGAGAAATTGATCTATGATTTTCTCACAAGCTGTTGCACTTTTAACATTAAATGAAAACAAATATTCTCATGGTATTTTATTTTACCTGAACTGAATAGTCAAGTAAATAGTCTTTTAAAAGAACCAGTTGTGGTTACAGTGGCAGCAGAGTGATCGAAAAGGGAAGGGCATGGACCAGGTTTCCACCAGATGATTGACAATCTGAGGAGTGATAAGGCATGTGCACAAACAGGCCTAGCACCCAGTTTAAGAACACAGAGGCTTTTGTGGTCAGATCATTAACATGTAGTGTGTACAGACTTGTGCACATTACCAGGAAAAGATGAGTAAAAAAGCAGTTTTGTTACATTACAAAAGAACTCTTTAAATGGCGGCAATTAAAGGGAAGGAATGTTGTCCCAGCAACTCCATCGGAACAGGCAGCAAGCCCGCATGTTTAATTGTTAGCTCCACCAATACTGTGTTCTATTGGTGCAGCACTGAAGTTTCTACACATTAAAAAGCCAAATCCAGGTGGGTAGCGAGTTCTATTTCCCGGTAAACCGGCATCTTCAGTTCCTTGTGTTTGTCATTAATTTTTTTGTTTAATGCATGCCTAACATTAAATGTATTCCAATATTGGGATTACCCACACATTTTCTAACCATTTATATACTGTTTTAGTTTAGTATGTTACTACATAGGGCGGCATAGTAGCACTGCGGTAGAGCTGCTGCGTCAGAGACCCGCACTTCTGTCCACCGCGCTATAAGGACTTGATTGCACTGCAAAGGGTGCAGAGAAGATTCAGCAAGTTGTTGCTTTGGATGGAATATTTCCATTTTAAGGAAAGGACCTCTGGGCAACATGGTATTGGAACGATCTTGTTAAGTCGGAAAGGATGCAGCGACGATTTAGAAACGTAGAAACATAGAAAATAGGTGCAGGAGGAGGCCATTTGGCCCTTCGAGCCAGCACCGCCATGCATTGTGATCCCCTATCAATAACCCATGCCTGCCTTCTCCCCATATCCTTTGACTCCATTAGTCCCTAGAGCTCTATCTAACTATCTCTTAAATCCATCCAGTGACTTGGCCTCCACTGCCCTCTGTAGCAGCAAATTCCATAAATTCACAACTCTCTGGGTGAAAATGTTTTTTCTCACCTCAGTCTTAAATGACCTCCCCTTTATTCTAGCTTGTCCAGTCCTTTTATAATTTTATATGTTTCTATATGACCCCCCCCCTAATCCTTCTAAACTCTAGTGAATACAAGCCTAGTCTTTTCAATCATTCCTCACATGACTATCCCGCCATCCCAGGGATCAATCTCGTGAACCTACGCTGCACTGCCTCAATCACAAGGATGTCCTTCCTCTAATTAGGGTTTTGCCACGACTCGAGGTTTCTGGGCATTTTGGTAGAGGTTGAGTAGGCTGGGACTCTATTCCCTGGAGCACAGGAGGTTGAGGGGTGATCTTGCAGAGGTATAATGAGAGGAATAGATAGGGTGGATGCACATTGTCTCTTGCCCAGAGTGGGGGAATCGAGAACCAGTGGACATAGGTTTAAGGTGAAGGGGAAAAGATTTTATAGGAATTTGAGGGGTAACATTTTCACGCAAAGGGTCGTGGGTGCATGGAACGAGCTGCCGGAGGGGGTAGTTGAGGCAGGGACCATTGAAATGTTTAAGAAGCAATTAGACAGGTACATGGATAGGACAGCTTTAGAGGGATGTGGGCCAAACGCAGACCCTTTTGGTACTAGTATGGATGGGACATGTTGGTCAGTGTGGGCAAGTTGGGTCGAAGGGCCTGTTTCAACATTTATAACTGTGAGTTTAAATGCAGAAGACTCAGTGATGTCCTGATAGAGATGAGGTGCGTAGATTGGGTAGATAATAGGAAACCTTCTACAAAGGTTAAAAAAATCGCAACGAGACAACACAGGTGTAGGAGTAGAGGTTTTGAAGAGATCTAACGAAGAACTTTTTCACCGGAGGGAGGATGGAATTTGATGTAGGTGGTGAAAGCAGGTACTTTCATAAAATTGAAAAAGTATCTAGATGAGCTCTTGACGATACAAGATACAAGATGCATTTATTTGTCACGTGTGCCAGTTGGCACAGTGAAATGTAATCACCATGTAGCCATACAGTAAAAATAAAGAACACAACATAGAGTTGATAGAATTCAACATGAAACATCCCCACACAGCAGAATCATAATTTCCCACTGTGAGGGAAGGCACCAAAGTCAGTCTCTTCCTCCAATGTTCCCCAATGTTCACCCGTGGTCGGGGCCTCCCCGAGCCCTCCGCAGTCGCCGCTACGGGCAGCCCGATGTTCAAGCCGGGATGATGTAAGTCCGACGTCGGGGCTGGGGGACGTCCTCAGCGGCCTGGACATCTGAGTCGGCCACCTCCTACCGGAGTCTGCGGCTCCCAAAGTCCGGTGGCCGCGCTGGGCGGAGATGCAGCGCTGGCGGCCCCAGGACTCCGCGATGTTGTTCAGCGCTGCCCGCGTTGGAAGCTCTCCAAACCAGAGCTCCACAATGTTGGAGCAGTGGCCTAATGCTCCGGAGCTCCAAATAGCGACCCAGGTAGGCATCGCCCGCTCCGTGGTGAATCCAGTGCCGCGCCGCCGCTGTTGCAGCTCTGGTCCGGTTCCCGGTCCCCGGCAGGAAAGGCTACTCCGATCTAGCTGGTAGGCTGCGAGGAGGGGGGCGAGGACGCGACTCAGAGAAATAGTCGCGTCCCTGCCAGGAAGCGACTGGGAAACAGTTTCCCTCTTACCCTGCCCCCCCCCACATAACAGTCAAAGATACCCCCCAAAACAAACTTTGAACTGACTAAAAATTAAAAAATATATTGAAAGAGAAACGGGCTGTAGGCAGAGGCTGCCGTCAGTGCAGCGCTCCTAGTGACCAATAGTGACCTGAAGCATAAATTACCATGGACTATGCCAGTAAATAGGAACATCACAGATGGTCATCATGGACATGTTGGGCTGAAGGACCTGTTTCTGCATGTTATGATTCTAAGCAGAACAAGATTATTCAGGCCTGCTCCACTATTGATAAAGAAGATGGCGGCGCTGCCTTAGCAGCTGCGGCTAGCCTGCAGTCTGTCTATTTTTTTCTTTTTTTTGTTGTTCTTTTGTCTTGTTTTAGTTAATTTTGGTTTATTAGGTTGTGTATCTGTGTGTGGGGGGGGGGAGAAACATGTTTTTGGTCTCTTTCTTCGGGGGGGATGCGACTTTCTTGTCATATCCCCCGTCTGTCTCCGGCTGCGCGGAGGCCTAATGGCGGATCTGGCGGCCTCAGGGCTGTGGCAGCATTCCGGTGTCAGCACTCCGGCAGCAGCGGTAGCGGCGACTCGACTTCGGAGCTGTGGTGGCGTTCCGACGTTCCGGTGGCGGCGGCGACTCGACTTCAGAGCTGGGGCGGCGTTCCGGCGTTTAGATGGCGGCGACTTGACTTCGGAGCTAGGGCAGCATCCCGGCGGCGACCCAACTTCGGAGACTCGGCCATGGGCCGCGGGCCCAGTGGACGACATCGTCAGGAGCTCGCAGGTCACAGGTTGGTCACCTGTTTTTCCGGAGCTCCCGCAACAACAGCTGCATCCGCTGGACTGGAGGGCGGCAGCTTCGGCAGCTTCGACCACCCCGGGCCGTGGAATTTGAACCGACCCGTTCGCAGAGCACGATTAAGCTGCGGGACTGACTTACCATCACCCGGTGGGGTCACAACATACGAAGCCTGGATCGCCTCGGCGCAGAGGGAGAACAAGGAGGGAAGAGACAGAGACTTTGAGACTTTTGCCTTCCATCACAGTGAGGAGATGCCTGGTGAACTCACTGTGGTAGATGTTAAATTTGTGTTTATTGTGTGTTTTTGTTATTTATTATTATATGTATGACTGCAAAAATTTCAGTCGACTCAATTAAAGATTGCCATGATTTACCTTTAACAATTTTGTTGCTATCTGCTTTTTAAGAAACAAACTTTGACACCAGTTTCCTTATTCTCTCGTCATACAATCAACCTGCCATTCCAAGAATCAATTACTCCCAGGACGGTGTACTTCCTAAAGCACATCCTTCCTTAGTTGGTATACCAGATTTGTCCATAATACTCTCGATGCAGTTTCACTAGATCCTTTCATATTTGGAATGTGTTGTCTCCACTCTCGTAAAAAATATCTTCTTGTAACAGAGAGCAAAATATCTTGCTAACTTGGTGTTGAATGGGCATGTCAACTTTAAGTGATTCATACACACCTAGGTCTCTTTAAACAACAGCATCTTTTCATCTCTCATCATTTGAAAACTACTCCACCCTTCTGTTACTCATCCCAGAGTGGATTAACTCATTTTCTTTCACATTTTACACTCCACCTGTCATGTCCTCGCCTATTAACATTGTCGGTCTATATCCCACTTGATGCCTTGCTGCATCCTCTTCATGCCCCCACTGCCATACAGATTTGCACCATTGCCACTTGATTGCACTTCACCCTCTTGATCAAGGATATAGATTGTGGTAGCAACATCCCCAACTCCAATCCCTATAACATCCATGGGGGCACAACCTCCCAACTCAAAAATGACTGTTCATTCCTACTTCCCATTTTCTAGCTGATAATCATCTTCAATCCATATCTGTATTTTACTGCCAATATTGTTTACTCTGATCTAATAAAACAGAGCAGCAGAGTGGTGCAGCAGTAGAGTTGCTACCTTACGCCAGGTTCGATCTTGACAATGACTGCTGTCTGTACGGAGTTTATATGTTCTCCCTGTGACTGCATGGGATTTCCCCAGGTGCACCGGTTTCCTCCCCCACTCCAAAGACATACAGGTTTGGAAGTCAATTGGCTTCTGTAAATTGTAAAAATTGACGCTAGTGGTGTAGGATAGTGCTAGTGTATGGGGTTATCGCTGGTCGGCGCGGAATCGGTGGGTTGAAAGTCATGTTTCCATGCTGTATCTCTAAAGATTAAACATAGAACAGTACAGCACAGGAACAGGTCCTTCAACTCGCAATGTTTGCACCAAATATGCAGCTAAGTTGACCAATCTCAGCTCATCTTATTTAATGATCTCTTGCATAGCACATTACTGAAGGCTTTCTGGAAGTCTAAATATTTCAATATAATTATGGAGAGAGTCAGAACTAGACCTAGGGTGGAGATTTTTGATTGAAGAAACAATTTGAGGGAATGCGTAAGGATTTAAAAGGAGTGAATTGGGACACTCTGTTTTATGGGAAGGATGTAGAAGAGAAATGGAGGACATTTAAAGGGGAAATTGTAAGAGTACAGAATCTTTATGTCCCTGTTAGGGTGAAAGGAAATAGTAAAAATTGGAAAGAGCCATGGTTTTCAAGGGAAATTGGACACTTGTTTCGAAAAAAGAGAGATATCTACAATAATTATAGGAGGCATGGAGTAAATGAGGTGCTAGAGAAGTATAAAGAATGTAAAAAGAATCTTAAGAAAGAAATTAGGAAGGCTAAAAGAAGATATGAGGTTGCTTTGGCAAGAAAGGTGAAAGTAAATTCACCTTTCTTGGCAAAGCAAGAAAGGTGAAAGGGTTTCTACAGCTATATTAATAGCAAAAGGATAACAAGGGATAAAATTGGACCATTAGAGAGACAGAATGGACAGCTATCTGCAGAGCCAAAAGAGCTGGGGGAGATATTGAACAATTTCTTTTCTTCGGTATTCACCAAGGAGAAGGATATTGAACTATGTGAGGTAAGGGAAAAAAGTAGAGTAGCTATGGAAACTATGAGATTCAAAGAGGAGGAAGTACTGACACTTTTGAAAAATATAAAAGTGGATAAGTCTCCAGGTCCTGACAGGATATTCCCTAGGACATTGAGGGAAGTTAGTGTAGAAATAGCAGGAGCTATTTCAAATGTCAATAGAAACGGGAATAGCGTATTGGCGTACTGCGCATGTTGTTCCATTGTTTAAAAAGGGTTCAAAGAATAAACCTAGCAATTATAGACCTGTTAGTTTGACGTCAGTGGTGGGTAAATTAATGGAAAGGATACTTAGAGATAATATATATAAGCATCTGGATAAACAGGGTCTGATCAGGAACAGTCAACATGGATTTGTGCCTGGAAGGTCATGTTTGACAAACCTTCTTGAATTTTTTGAAGCGGTTACTAGGGAAATTGATGAGGGTAAAGCAGTGGATGTTGTCTATATGGATTTCAGTAAGGCCTTTGACAAGGTTCCCCATGGAAGGTTGGTTAAGAAGGTTCAAACTTTGGGTGTTAATGGCAGAGTAGCAAGATGGATTCAACAGTGGCTGAATGGGAGATGTCAGTGAGTAATGGTGGATGGCTGTTTGTCAGGTTGGAAGCCGGTGACCAGTGGGGTGCGTCAGGGATCTGTGTTGGGTCCACTGTTGTTTGTCATGTACATCAATGATCTGGATGATGGGGTGGAAAATTGGATAAGTAAGTATGCAGATGATACTAAGATAGGTGGTGTTGTGGATAATGAAGTAGATTTTCAAAGTCTACAGAGAGATTTGGGCCATTTGGAAAAGTGGGTTGAAAGATGGCAGATGGAGTTTAATGCTGATAAGTGTGAAGTGCTACATCTTGGCAGGACAAATCAAAATAGGACGTACATGGTAAATGGTAGGAAATTGAGGAATGCTGTGGAACAGAGAGATCTAGGAATAACTGTGCATAGTTCCCTGAAGATGGAATCGCATGTAGATGGGGTGGTAAAGAAAGCCTTTGGTGTGTTGCCTTTATAAATCAGAGCATTGAGCATTGAGAGTAGGGAAGTAATGTTAAAATTGTGCAAGGCATTGGTAAGACCAATTCTGGAGTATGGTGTACAATTTTGGTCACCTAATTATAGGAAGGATGTCAACAAAATAGAGAGAGTACAGAGGAGATTTACTAGAATGTTGCCTGGGTTCCAGCAACTATGTTACAGAGAAAGGTTGAACAAGTTAGGTCTTTATTCTTTGGAGCGCAGAAGGTTAAGGGGGGGACTTGATTGAGGTCTTTAAAATGATGAAAGGGATAGACAGAGTTGACGTGGATAAGCTTTTCCCATTGAGGGTAGGGAAGATTCAAACAAGAGGGCATGACATGGGAATTAAGGGACGGGAGTTTAGGGGTAACATGAGGGGGAACTTCTTTACTCAGAGGGTGGTGGCTGTGTGGAATGAGCTTCCAGCAGAAGTGGTGGAGGCAGGATCGATTTTAACATTTAAAAGTAAAGTGGATAGGTATATGGACGGGAAGGGAATGGAGGGGTATGGTCTGAGTGCAGGTAGATGGGACATGGGGAAAACAAATGATCGGCATGGACTGGAAGGGCCGAGAGGGCCTGTTTCCATGCTGTAATTGTTATATGGTTATATGGTTATAACATGTCAACTGCTTCGCGCTTTCTTGATCAAGAAAATAAAGTCTTTCATTAACATGAATGATAACTGCTTTGCAAATATTTAAAATTAGTTCACTACAAAACATAGTGTTCATTTTTTTTTTTTAATGCACCCTTTTTTGCATCCTTCTTTTCTTTTTACATCATCTGCACTTTGATTTATTTTCATGATCATAATGAGCTGTCATGAAATAGTATGAATGCTGTTCTTGGAACCCTGTTGCGGTTATGCTGTTCCATCATAAACATGACAGCCCTACATGCAGATCAGGAGTACCTTTAAAAGGGTCACTGGCAACTAATTTGTTTCCTTATTTGTTTCCTCCCCATCATCACAGGGTTTTTGATAGGAGGCACTGCCTCAAAAAACAAGCCAATGTCGTCATAGACCTACATCACCCTGGCCACGCTCTCATTTCATTTCTACCTTTGGGAAGCAAGTACAAGAGACTGGAAACCATAATCATCAGATTTAAGAATAGCTTCTTCCCAAGAACCATTATGCTCATGCTACACAATACTAACCTCATCTGTGAACATCTATGAACTGTCCTTGGTTGCTCCAAGGGTTTTGTTTTTTTGTTGCACTAGTACTGTGATTATTAATTTATTGAATTTTGTTTATCATACATTTTACTTCAGAGTCACGTGAGTGACTACGTGAAGAAGCCCCGCCTGGTGCTGGACCGGCATTACGTCGACGCTGACGGCAGAGCAAGAGCTGCAGAGGCAGCTCCTCGACAGTGGTAGGTACGGGCCCGCAGGTAAGTGCAGTGGAAAACATTTTCAGGGTCTAAAAAACTCCGTGGCTGGTATTGAATACCAGAATTAAAAACTAATTTAAAAGAAAAAAAAAATAATAAGTTGAAAAACAACAGAGTTTTAAAAGAACGTCTAAGGGGAGCGATCGGAATGGAAGATTACGGAGCCGGTTCCGATACCAGTGGCCGTCATAATTACGTTAGAAAGATTTTTTAGTCGCTCCACAAACTTTTGGCACGGGGGGGGGGGGGGGGGGAATTTTATAAAGTCAGAAAGGCCATAATTTTAAAAAATTCAATAAAAGGCCTTCAGACTAAAAAAGCTTTATGGCTTGAAAAAATAATGGATAGAAAAAAAAAAGATTCCAAAAAATAAAAATAAAGTAAATAAAGAATTCAAGCCAAAAAGGGTTAAAAGGCCCAAAAACATTCCCTAACCTACCCTAAAGGGGTTTTATATATTAATATATATGATGAAATATGGTGGGAATATCTACCTCAGATATATTTGAAGGTAATCTCCTTGAGGAAAAACTCAGGAGTAACAAGGGCAGTAAAAATAAAATGGAAAATTGACCTTAAAAATGTACTGATAGTGGTGGCTGCTCATGAAGTACCCACCACAGCACCAGTAAAATATATATATATATATATATATATATATATATATATATATATATATATATATATATATATATATATATATATATATACAGGTGTAAGTACAACACCTGAATAAGAAGTGAGGCCATGGAAAATAACCATGGAAACCAAAATTAATTGGTCTCTCACTAAAGCTGTTATGATTAAAACAGCAGAATAATAATAAAACTTTTATGTTTTATTTAAGTACACTTCAGCACAAAATATATATAGACGTGTACTAGGTTTGATACCTGAATGTATGAGTGAGGCCATGAAAAGTAAATATGGAAAAAAAAAAAAAAAAATTAATTGGCCTCACCAAAGCTGTTATGGTGAAACAGCAGAATATGATAAAACTTTTAAGTTTATAAAGATATCAACGGTGAATCCGGTTATGATATCCATGTCTCAATAAGATGAGATATAAGGAAATACGATTTTAAAAGTATTTCAAACTGGTGCATGGCATTTCCATTCAATGGAAAACAAATAAAATATTGTGCAAATAACCAATACATTTGAAGTAAAATTAATTGCCATCAGTTTGTGGAGCTCAATGGGAAGAAATATATAATATTTGGGACCAAATCTGCACTCTAGATTTGCAGATCAATACAAATCAGGTTATGTTAAATGCCTGATTATTATGGAATAAAACCTGCCTTATGATTATTCAAAGTATTGATTACAAAAGAACAGACTATTGGTCTTTAAACTTTGGGGGGAAAAAATTATGATCCAATATAAAGATTTGATAATGGATCAAAACTAAGGCAGAAGTATGATAAATAAACATAATCAAACATAGCCTTATCCGAACCCATATAATTGGGAAAAGAAGGCTTGAAGTACGTTGAAGAGGTGCAAACAACTGTTACAAAATAAATTCATGAAATCTCCGATTGTGGGGAATTACAGGTGTATTATGATCATTAATTTAATATAACTAAGGACTATAAAAAAAAAAAATTGTAGAAAGGATTGGTTCACCTGTATAAGAAAACGTAAAAATTTGATTTTAGGTTTGCACCCAAAAGTAACTCCAATAAAGAAGGGGTACGTACATATATATATTATAAATTACCTCAGTGTACAGATGTGATGGTATAAACCATACAAAACATCATTTTATATACACTTTCACAGTGTAAGAACATTTTATTAATATGGAACATCTTCAATATTGAAATACAGTTGTTATTAACAAAGTGTTAATCAAATATTACAGGTGCTTGAAATTAATTAAAATGGGTCAAGCGGTGCAAGTTAAAAACATTGTCTAAAAGATTAAATCCAGTTTAAGGCTGTTAAACAGAATACTGGAAGAACAATTGCACTGATAAAAGATCAGTACTTGCACTAATGAGGGCATGGTCATGGTTTATCTTGATCACATTTAAATTAGAGTCAGCTGCAAATTAGTGCTGGAATTACAAGCCTGTTGAAAGGCAAGGACTTGACCCATCACATAAAGCCTATGTTTTAGGCATTCATAAATATTCATAAATTACTATTCTGGATTTAGGAGTAATTCAGCACCATAAGAGGGGGAAAATTGTTCCATGATACAAATATGTCTTATTGCTTTGTTGACATACTTTGTCCCTCCATTAGGAAAGGAGCCTAGGTAAGAGTAAATAAAGCTCCAAAAGAAGGTATACAGAAGCTTATGTATGCCTTTGTGTGAGGCTTATGCAAATACCAAATGATACATTATCATTATTAAAGTAATGGATTTAAAAAAAAAAAAAGGGGTTCACAATTTGCTTCAACTATAAGCTTAGCAGCTGTTGCAAGCTGAAGCAAGTATTAACAGATGATGGACAGCTTCTGTGAATATTTGGGTAAGATAAAAATATTATCTATTCTTATAAAGATTATTGATGCGTCTCTTTGTTGGGACTACGGACAATAATACCAGGTAAATGCAAATGAATTGTCCTAAGAAATTCTCCAAACATTTGTATTAATTATTGAAGTATAAGGAATTATGGATTAAATATCGATTGTTCTATTATGGAAGTGTCCATGTCATATCAAGGTGAACAATACCACAGCTGTGGCATATATTAAATCACATAAGATAAGTAAAATAATAATCATGTGATTATCTGAATAAACAGATGTGGCATATTCTAAAATGTTTTAGTCCAGCTGTTTATCTCTAAGAAAGAGACAATGTTATCACAGACAACACATTAAGGGGGGAAAATACATTGTCATTAATATGGATTACTTACGATTAATCTGGTTGTATACAGATTAAATAACCGATCTTTCAAATGTTTTCGTGGGTAAACCAAGAACAGGAAAGGTGGATGCTTTTCTCTCAATTATATGAGGAAAAATGTTCTTTTATGTTCCTCATTTTTGTCTGATAGGGCAGTGTCTGATGAAAATATAGCAAGACACTGCCAGAGGCATTTTGGTGGTCCAAAACGGATCCTTCATGGTTTTCATAAATATTGAGTGATGTTGAAACACTTGTGATGATTCATAGTTGCAGTAATTTATTGTTGTACAAAGGCATCCATAATATGAAAATATGAATTGACTATCTGCAGGTTGATCAGACCATTACAATAGTTTAATGGTCAAAGAAGTCTATGAATGTTAACTAATATAACAACATAACAATAAAATAATTATGTATAAAGAAGTGTTATACCTGCAATTTGCAGAAATAAGAAGAAATAAAAACAATATTTTATAAAAAATTGGAAGTCTGTGTATACAGTAAAATTATTTGTCATATTAGATATATGTGAGTTCTTGTGGATTGCATTTTTTCTGAGTATCTAATTGATAGAGCCAATAATAGGGCTCAGAGTGTTTATCGTCCTATTTACGGACAATATACTAACCAAGAAGTTATCAGGTTCATTCGTAAAATCCCGATATGAAAAGGGATATATATGTAGATATAAATAAGGTATATATATGTATATATATATATATATATATATATATATATAATCTGTCCAAAATTGCAATACATAAGTCTGGAGATCAATATAGTCCTGAATTGCCTTAGGCAATGGACTCCAGTTCTATCAATGATTCAAAAAAGTTAACATTGAAAGTAATAATGCTGATGACTTTAGTATCAAGATAAGAGTGCAAACATTGTAAATATTACGTTATAATTGTATGTGGATACAGATTACATTATCATATATGTTTATGAATTTACCAAACAAAGCAGACCAAGAAGAGCTGAAACCAAGGTAAACCTATAAGCATATCCTGTCGACCTTAAATTGTGTGTGTGTGTGTGTGTGAACATTGATGAAATATGTTAAAGTAAGTAAGAGTCTCTGTGGTAATGAGACAGCACTACCATTACACACAAAAAACCACATTAGGTTTCAGTAAAACTGATGGTTCTAGAGAAATGTATTCTAGATGGTTAAACATTGAATAACACTCAGTGGAACTAGACACTGAAATGTGGAAAATTACTCTGTTAAGGAGGTAGATACATTCACAGGAATGGCACAGGATGAGCCGCTCGAGCAAAGATGCAAGGCCACAGGAGGGTGTAAAATAAATATTAAATTAAATGAAATCAGTCATTGTGTCACGATTGGACATGGAGTGTTGGGTTCTCTATAATTGTTGCTTTGTTCATACCATCAAATTATATATATCAATTGATATTTTGTGATAAACTTGCCTTTCAATAGATAGGGCATTACTTTTATTCTTTTATAATGTGAAATAATTTATCACATAACTTGAGGCAATGTTTGGGGGAAAAAATGTGTTATTTTGCTCATTACTGTGTTGTGTGAGCCAGAGTGTCGTATGGAATGAGTCTACGACATAAAAAACACAGAAAGCTTCAAAATCTTCACGTAGTCACTCACGTGACTCCGAAGTAAAATAGTAAGATTAAACGAGAACTTACCAGTTCGAAGTTTGATCGTTATTTTATGAGGAGTAACGATGAGGGATTACGTGCCCTCCACTCCCGACCCTCATAAAATAAATGATCATCTGGTAGTTCTAAATCTATGTTGAGCCTTACTATCTTACTCCGGCTATTATGTTCTGTGTTTTTCATGCCGCTGCTTTGAAGTATGCCGTTCCAGCGCCAGGCGGGGCTTCTTCACGTAATCCCTCATCGTTACTCCTCATAAAATAACGATCAAACTTCGAACTGGTAAGTTCTCGTTTAATCTTACTATTAGCTGTGTATATTGAATTTACAGACCTTTACACTGCTGCAAGTAAGAATTTCATTGGTGTATTGTCCGTACATATAACGATTAAACACTTGGCTCATGACATTTGACTATTATGCAGTAATTATTTTTTATAATCTAATTGCAACAGAACATAACTTCTTTATGGACCACAATGTAGGTGTGAAATAGGATGCAGTGGTTCTTGGATGCAAATGTCGAAGAATTGTGTGACAGCAGACTCTATGATCTATGACGGTCTCGACCCGAAACATCAAACATTCATTCTCTCCAGAGATGCTGCCTGTCCCGCTGAGTTACTTTAGTTAATCTAATCCCACTGATTTTGTGTCTATCTTTGGTGATCTATGAGCTGTTCTTTCATCTGAGTAATTTATATGAATTGTAAATAGCTGAGGCTCCATTAATCGAAACACTTGGCAGCCAGTATATTCCTTCCATCTCTGCCTTACTCTATTACCAGTCCTCCATCCATGTTAATCATATTGGGGAAATCTCTGAACTTCAATTTTCTTGACCCAGCCCACATTATTTTTATCAGTGCAGTTTGTAAAAAAAATAGAGACCTTGGGAGCTGATGGTGTTCCCATTAAGGTCCCAAAGTTTGTCGGTGGAGGATCACAAATCCACAATCTCATCTTCCACATGAGCAAGATAGACTAGGGAATCTCAGAAATGCTTAATCATGACCATCTTTAAGAAAGGAGAAAGGTAACCATATCAAATTATATTTTCTGTTAATGTAGAAGGAGGCCATTCAGCCCCTTGTGTGTAAACACGCTCAGAGCAATCCCGTCATCCCGCTGAGTAACCCGGAAGTGGCCGCGCTGGCTGACAGCTGCGGCTCACCTGCAGTCCATCTGTTTTTTTTCTTTTTTTTTGTGTCTTTTTGTGATTGTTCGTTAGAATTTTGTTTTATTAGGTTGTGTATGTGTGGGGAGGGTGGGAGAAACAGAGTCTTAGTCTCTCCCTTCGGGGGGGGATGTGTGTCCCCCGTCACCGTCTGTGCTGAGACCTAATGGCGGAGCTGTGGCGGTGGCCTGGTTCGGAGCTGCGGTGCTCCAGCGGCGGCGGCGGTCCACAGAGCTGCGGTGCTCCAGCGGCGGCGGTGGCCCGCGGAGCTGCGGTGCTCCAGCAGCAGCAGCGGCGGTCCACTTAGAGCTGCGGTGCTCTAGCGACAGCGGCGGCCTGGTTCGCAGCTGCGTTGCTCCAGCGGCGGCCCGCAGAGCTGCGGTGCTCCAGCGGCAGCGGCGGTGGTCTGCTTAGAGCTGCGGTGCTCCAGCAACGGTGGTGGCCTGTTGCGGAGCTGCGTTGCTCCAGCGGCAGCCCACAGAGGTGCGGTGTTCCAGCGGCGGCGGCGGCGGTCTGCTTAGAGCTGCGGTGCTCCAGCAGCGGCGGCGGCCTGGTTTGGAGCTGCGGTGCTCCAGCGGCGGCGCCGGGCCTGGTTCGGAGCTGCGTTGCTCCAGCGGCAGCGGCGGCCCGCAGAGCTGCGGTGCTCCAGCGGCGGCGGCCCAGCTCAGAGCTGTGGTGCTCCAGCGGCGGCGGAGGCCTGGATTGCCTCAGCGCAGAGGGAGAACTAGGAGGGAGGAAGACAGGGACTTAAGACTTTTGCCTTCCACCACAGTGAGGAGGTGCCTGGTGAACTCATTGTGGTGGATGTTGGATATGTGTTTATTGCGTGTTTTGTTTTTATTATACAGTGGCTTGCAAAAGTTTTCATACCCCTTGAACATTTCCACATTTTGTCATGTTACAACCACAAACGTAAATGTATTTTATTGGGATTTGATGTGATAGATCAACACAAAGTGGCGCATAATTGTGAATTGGAAGGAAAATGATACATGGTTTCCAAATTTTATTACAAATAAAAAACTGTAAATTGTGTCATGCAAAAGTATTCAGCCCCCCTGAGTCATAACTTTGTAGAACCACCTTTCACTGCAATTACAGCTGCAAGTCTTTTGGGGTATGTCTCTACCAGCTTTGCACATCTAGAGACTGAAATTTTTGCCCATTCTTCTTTGCAAAATAGCTCAAGCTCAGTCAGATTGGATGGAGAGCGTCTGTGAACAGAAATTTTCAAGTCTTGCCAGAGATTCTCAATTGGATTTAGGTCTGGACTTTGACTGGGCCATTCTAACACATGAATATGCTTTGATCTAAACCATTCCATTATAGCTCTGGCTGTATGTTTAGGGTCGTTGTCCTGCTGGAAGGTGAACCTCTGCCCCAGCCTCAATTCCTTTGCAAACTCTAACAGGTTTTCTTCCAAGATTGCCCTGTATTTGGCTCCATCCATCTTCCCATCAACTCTGACCAGCTTCCCTGTCCCTGCTGAAGAAAAGCATCCCCACAGCATGATGCTGCCACCACCATGTTTCACAGTGGGGATGGTGTGTTCAGGGTGATGTGCAGTGTTAGTTTTCTGCCACACATAGCGTTTTGCATTTATGCCAAAAACTTCAATTTTGGTCTCATCAGACCAGAGCACCTTCCTCCACATGTTTGCTGTGTCCCCCACATGGCTTGTGGCAAACTGCAAACGGGACTTCTTATGGCTTTGTTTCAACAATGGCTTTCTTCTTGCCACTCTTCCATAAAGGCCCGATTTGTGGAGTGCATGACTAATAGTTGTCCTGTGGACAGATTCTCCCATCTGATCTGTGGATCTCTGCAGCTCCTCCAGAGTTACCATGGCCTCTTGGCTGCTTCTTTGATGAATACTCTCCTGGCCCAGCCTGTCAGTTTAGGTGGACGGCCATGTCTTGGTAGGTTTGCTGTTGTGCCATACTCCTTCCATTTTCGGATGATGGATTGAACAGTGCTCTGTGAGATGTTCAAAGCTTGGGATATTTTTTTATAACCTAACCCTGCTTTAAACTTCTCCACAACCTTATCCCTGACCTGTCTGGTGTGTTCCTTGGGCTTCATGATGCTGTTTGTTCACTAATGTTCTCTATTAAACCTCTGAGGCCTTCACAGAACAGCTGTATTTATACTGAGATTAGATTACACACAAGTGGACTCTGTTTACTAATTAGGTGACTTCTGAAGGGAATTGGTTGCACTGGATTTTATTTAGGGGTATCAGAGTAAAGGGGGCTGAATACTTTTGCACGCCACACTTTTCAGTTTTTTATTTGTAAAAAAATTTGAAAACCAGGTATCATTTTCCTTCCACTTCATAATTATGAGCCACTTTGTGTTGGTCTATTACATAAAATCCCAGTAAGATACATTTACGTTTGTGGTTGCAACGTGCCAAAATGTGGAAAAGTTCAAGGGGTATGAAAACTTTAGCAAACCACTGTATGTATGACTGTATGGTAACAATTTTGTTCAGACCGTAAAGTCTGAATAACAATAAAGGAATTTAATCTAATCTAATCTAATCTAATCCCACTGATTTCCCTGTACCCTATTTCCTCCCACATACCCATCAACTCAATCCTGACTCACCAGTCACCAACCTGCATTTGGGGTAGTTCATAGTCACCAAATGACATACCAAGGCACCACCTAACCACAGAGAGGTCCCCCTGCTGACTGCCACAGGCAAAACCATCACCGGGATCCTCCATCACCACTCCTCCTGAAGAGTTGGGTCGGGCTGAGGGGCTGCTCTCAGAATTCCAGTGTGGGTTCTGTGCTTCTAATGGCACCATGTTCATAAACATCACCACACAACAACGTCAAGAAAACTTCAAGGAGCAACATCAGCCACTGTATTTACTTATTTTTGTCAACCTCACTAAAACATTGGTGTCCTTCAATTAGGAAAGATTGAAAAGCAACCTCCTCAAATTCTATTGCCCACAATAAATGTGTCTCCATCTTACATTGCTCCATGGTATATTGTTATAGGAAGGAACTGCAGATGCTTGTTCAAACCGAAGATAGACACAAAATGCTGAAGTAACTCAGCGGGACAGACAGCTTCTCTGGATAGATGGAATGGATGATGTTTATATTCATACCGCGGGGGATGCAAGCTGCCCAAGCGAAATATGAGATGTTGGATTTTACTTGGGCAGCTTGCACCCCAGCGGTATGAATATTGACTGCTCTAGCTTCAAGTAACCTTTGCCTTCCCTCTCTTCACATCCCCCCCTCCCAGTACTCTGACTAGTCTGACTGTTCTCGTTTACATTTTATTTGTCGTTACCTTCTCCTAGCTAGCAACGATCTATTCTACATTTTCCTTGATCTCTATCCCTTCCATCTCATTTTCGCACTTTATACTTACTTATCTCTGTATCTCCCTCTCTCCTGACTTCAGTCTGAAGAAGGGTCTCGACCCAAAAAGTGACCCATTCCTTCTATCCAGAGATACTGCCTGTCCCGCTAAGTTCCCCCAGCATTTTGTGTCTATCTTTGCTCCATGGCATACCCTGGTACCAAGCAATGGACCTAAAATAGAACCAATCTTACCAAAGACCTGTGTCAAACAAAGTTACATTGTTACCACAACAATTTCACAACTTTCTCGTCACAATCTTGCATCTCACCTCCAACAATCTTCCCATGGTAATGGAGCTAATCTTTCAAACTAATGGGAAACTACTCCATTTACAACGATTGGATTTCAGAACCTAGGTCACCCAAACTTCAGTAGTAATCCAGCAACAGTATGCAGTTGACTTGTACATTTGGTCATAAGAGACTGCAGTTGCTAAAATGAAGGATTCCAGAATTAGTGGACGTAGGCTTAAGGTAAGATGGGAGAGATTTAGAATGATCTTCAGGGCAACCTTTTCACCCAGAGGGTAGTCCATACCAGGAATGAGCTGCCGGAGGACGCTATAGAAGTGGATACAATTATAACTTTTAAAAGGCAGTAGACTAAGTGGGACCCATTGGGTCCCAGTCACATGGGAGACCTGGTCCCCCCAATGCAATACATTCCCTAATGCAATATTCCACCACTCACCTGCTCAAGCTGCTCAACACACTCCGGGTTCCGGAAGGGGCGGTTTTGACGATTTTTAATGCTTCATAACTTTTGTACTATTTCACCAATCGGAATAAAACTTATTTGACGCAGCAGAGGAGAATGGTGAGTAACGTGGCGAAAAATCGTAGCGTTATGGGGAATCGTTTTTGTGCAAATTTAAATACAACACAGACCGGGAGTGGTCAAGATGAGAGTTTTAGTAATAGTATAGATAGATAGATAGATAGATTTTGGCAGTTGTATGGATCCGAAGAGTTTAGAGAACGACAGGCCAAATGCAGGCAAATAAGACCAGCCCAATATGCTAACTTGGTCAGCATGGACATAGTGGGTTGACGAGCCTGTTTCTCTATGGTACAACTCTACGATTCCATGCTGTAATCTGGAGCAAGAAACAAACTGCTGGAGGAACTCAGCTGGTCTGCTAGCATTTTGGTTTGAGACAGCGACCATCTCTCTGCTTGCACAGATGCCGCCTGACCTGCTTAGTTCTTCCAGCAGTCTATTTTCATATTAATACAAAGCTTGGCCGCACTATGTTGTTTCCCCCCACTGTATGGATGGCCTGAAAGCTTCGTAAAATTATGTCAAAGCAGGTAACAGCAATGACAGAAATGGGCTAAAATTACTGTTTGTTATGACTTTATCATTTCTATTTCCTTGGAGGAAGTGACCATCTCCCCCTGGTGCCTCCACACTGCAAGGTCCTTCATCATTTCATCCTTTATCTTACCTCAGTTCATGGGTGTTTGGCATGTGGGAATACACCTGGATGAATTTTATCAAGCAGGAAAGCAGCAAAGCAATTATGTGGATAGGAACTGCAGATGCTGGTTTATACTGAAGATAGACACAAAATGCAGGAGTAACTGAGCGGGTCAGGCAGCATCTCTGGAGAAATGGAATGGGTGACGTTTCAGGTTGGAACCCATCTCCAGTCTGAAGAAGGGTTCCAACCCGAAACATCACCTTTTCCTTTTCTCCAGACATGCTGCCTGACCTGCTGAGTTACTCCAAAATATTGCATCTCAGCAATTAAGTGGTATGGTTTGTTTTATTCCCACAAGTAGGAATGGAAGTTTAAAACACTGCTTGATTAGCTTCAAAGGGCTGGTGCCAGGAGATTATCTTGAACACAGCAACGAATGTTACATTTGCACTTTGTTCTGCAGCAACTCTTCATAGATCCCAAATCCTTGTGATTGTGTCGGAATATTGCGCAATACGATGCATCCGAGGAACAGAAACGGAGACTGATTTCTATCAACTGGAATCTGGACTATCAACAGGAAAATGTATCTAAGATTCATTAATATTTTGCTTTCTAAAAAAAACCTTAATTTTATATAATTACATTTGAATTCAAATTGTACGCCTGCCCTTTCCAAGATAAAATCTACAATGTACAAGAGTTGAGCAGTCCTTGATTTTGATGCATGTGCAGGCAAATCAATTGAGATGAAAAAAGAGAGTGCAGGAATGGTTTAAGGGGAGGGAGGAAGCAGCTGGCTTGCATAAATGTGTATTAACATCTGGTCATAAAAGAATAGGTGATTTATAGTATCACTTCATTGAATCAAATTAAGGTTGACTGAGTTCCTCGAGCAAACAGCTGTTATTTCGTATGCAATTGATAACCTGGTTTGTTTTCCCCTTAAAATGTATTTTTCAATGAGGGCAGACACCCGTGATGAAATTCAACATCACATTCAGTATGCCAGCAGTCTGAAGAGAATAGTGTTTGAATATCGGAGCCACACAGCCAGCACAAATGCTTATGGTCAAATGGATAGTGATGACGTTTGCCTTCTTCTACCATCAGGGACTTGGATTACTCACATGGTGTCTTAAAAAACAGGAGAGGCAGACACCCCCCCTCCAACCCAACCCCCCCACCCCCCTACCCCCCTACCCCTCCCTCCCCACCCCCTACCCTCCCCTCCCCACACAAACACACACACACAACAATGTATCTGCAAATCACCTTTTCCTTTTCTCCAGACATGCTGCCTGACCTGCTGAGTACTCCAAAATATTGCATCTCAGCAATTAAGTGGTATGGTTTGTTTTATTAATGTATCTGCAAAACCTTCTAAATCCTTCATAAGCAAAATAACTAAACCATGAAACAGTGGCCTTTCCCAGGCCTGCATTTCCAGCACTGAGACCTCAAGGACACTCATTGGATCTGTTGGGCAGGCCACATCATTGGGATGCCTATCCCCAGATTCCTGAGAAAGGAACTCCATCGCAAGCTCTGTCATGGGAAGAGAATACCAGGTGGACAGATGATCTATGGTCATCTGTGGTCCCAAAACATCTATGAAATAATACATCTTATTGACACTTGAGAATCTCTCATCTATGACCAGGAAGAAGCATTCAGGAAGGCACGGAGATCCATCAGCCCATATGCCAGGAGAACACAGTAACTCGGCGACTCGGCATAAAGGGTGACCAGCCCCCCATCCATGCTACCAGCTGCTCTGCCGAGAACTTGCTGTACATCTGTGGCAGAGTCTACATTGGCTTGATCTGGCACCCCTGAACCTATAGACATGAACTAGAAACAAGTCATCTTCAATCCAAGGGAAGGCCAAAGGGAAAAAGAATTTCACATGTAAATTGCATTCAAATTTTCTTTTTTCCTCCAAGAAAATAATTATTTCAGGTCTGCTTCATGTTGCCCATCTTATTCAAAACAGCCGCCTGAGGCCCTGTAAACATCAAAACTGAACAGGAATAAACTGGACAGAACAAGAATGCAATCTACATTATTCATGTACTGCGATTTTACACGTTTAGCTTTCCGTCCACACATTCACACTAACTCCACATTAGTGAAACTCCAATAATCTGGAACATTCTGAACTGACATGGCCGAATGGTGTGGGCAGGGGGGAGGGAGATGCAGGGTGGGGGGGTTGTAGGGGGAGGGGGTGTGTGGACGGGGGGGCTGTGCGGGAGGGGGGTGCCGGCTGGGGGGGTGTGGATGGGGGGGGGGTTGTTGGGTAAGGGGTGTGTGGGCGGGGGGAGGGGGGTGTGTGGGCAGGGGGGGTTTAGGGGAAGGAGTGTTTAGGTGGAGTGGATGGTGAGGGAATGTTTCTTTGTGTGTTTTGTGTGGGGGGGTGGTGTGGGGGGGGGGTAAGGGGAAAACCGTTTTGAAGGTCGCCTCCCCCGTAGCCTAACAGCGAGGATCGGGCGGCCTTTCCCGGAGACGCGCCCAGTGCTTCAGCGGCGGGCGCAGTGCGGACTCTTGGCATGGAGCGGGCTCGCCGGAGGGGAGCGCTCCGTTTCGCTGGCCCACGGCAGCCGGCAGCCTGAAGCCACGGTCTGCGGAACTCCGGCCAGCGCAGCGTCCACAGCCTGGGATCCCTCGTGGGGACCCGGGGGAAGAAGAGCTCCAGCTGCCAGCCCGCGGCCTACTTCTACCGCGGCGCGGCGGGGACTTACCATCAGGAGCGGGGTCCCTCGCCAGGGATCCCTTGAGAGGAGCTTCGACCGCCGGCCCTGCTGTCTGCGGTGCTTCTGGCTACGGCGGGAACTTTAAATCTCCAACCGCCGGCCTGCGGCCTACACCAGCCTGAAGCCGCGGTCTCTGGTGGGGAGGCACCGATTCAGGACTCACCTGGACTTTTTACCTTGTCTGCACATCTAGATGTCCACAGCGACGGCTGCGGAGGGTTGTGGTCCCGACCACGGGGGAAAATGGAGGAGGATTGGCCAAATTTTGTGCCTTCCACCACAGTGATGAATGCTGTGGTGGATGTTTGTGTTAAATTTTTATTGTGTATTATGTGTTCTTTATCATTGTATCGCTGCTGGCAAATTCATTTCACTTGCACTTTATGTGCAATGTGACGAATAAACCCGTGTTGTATTGTATGGGGGTGTGCGTGGGGTGGAGGGGGTTGTGGGGGGGAAGGGTATGGGTGCGGGAGGGAGGGGTTGTAGGGAGTGTGGGGTGTGTGGGCGGGGGGAGGGGGTGTGTGTGGGTGGGGGGGGGCGTGGGCGGGGGGGAAGGTGGTGTGTGGGTGGGGGGGTGTTGCCGGTGGGGAGGGGGATGTGTGGGCGGGGAGAGAGAGCTCGGAGAAAAGATGGGGGTTGTGGGGGAGAGGGGGGTATCACGGGAGAGGAGGTCAGGAGCCAGCGAGGGGGCCAGAGGGGAAGGGGCTGGAACTGGCTGTGCGATGGGGACTCACAGCGGGCGCTGGTCACTGGACATTCTCCTCCACTGGGATCAGATTGTCCGCTTTCCGTTTGGCGACGTCTCCCACACCAGGCCACGCTGCGGTCTCTTGTGTATCATATACTCAAAGCCAAACAAAGCAAGCATACCACATGCCTTTTGCACTACCTAGTCCACTTCTGTTATCGGTTTCAGGGATCTATGGACTTGGACCCCAAGTACATGACTGCTCCTAAGGTCTCTTCCATGTTTTCTATATCCTGCCAGAATTTGCTTTTGCAAAGAGCATAACATCACATCTGCATTAAATTCCAACTGCCACTGTTCATCCTAGCCGACTGATCTATGTTGCGCTGTTTTCGGAGACAAATTCTTTCAATATCAATGACTCCTCCAAGCTTCCAGTCGTCTGCAACCGTACTAATCATGCCACCTACATTCTCATACAAGTTGCATATATATATTACAAACATGGATTTAATTAAAGTATTCATCTCGTGCCAGCTTCATTCATGAACATCCACGGTCACTCGAAACGAGAGTGACTGTCCTCCTATATGGAGGACGCCTGTGCGTGACTTTGTTTAACGTAGGGGGACTGGTGCACAGACAGACACCCCACAGTCCTTGACAGATCTGGGTGAGGATCCAGTGGTATGAAACATAGAAACATAGAAATTAGGTGCAGGAGCAGGCCATTCGGCCCTTCGAGCCTGCACCGCCATTCAATATGATCATGGCTGATCATCCAACTCAGTATCCTGTACCTGCCTTCTCTCCATACCCCCTGATCCCTTCAGCCACAAGGGCCACATCCAACTCCCTCTTAAATATGGCCAACGAACTGGCCTCAACTACCTTCTGTGGCAGAGAATTCCACAGATTCATCACTCTCTGTGTGAAAAACGATCTTCTCATCTCGGTCCTAAAAGACTTCCCTCTTATCCTTAAACTGTGACCCCTTGTCCTGGACTTCCCCAACATCGGGAACAATCTTCCTGCATCTAGCCTGTCCAACACCTTAAGAATTTTGTAAGTCTCTATGAGATCACCCCTCAATCTTCTAAATTCCAGCGAGTACAAGCCAAGTCTATCCAGTCTTTCTTCATATGGAAGTCGTGCCATCCCAGGAATCAGTCTGGTGAACCTTCTCAGTACTCCCTCTATGGCAAGAATGTCTTTCCTCAGATTAGGAGACCAAAACTGTACGCAATACTCCAGGTGTGGCCTCACCAAGACCCTGTACAACTGCAGTAGAACCTCCCTGCTCTTGTACTCAAATCCTTTTGCTATGAATGCCAACATACCATTCGCTTTCTTCACAGCCTGCTGCACCTGCATGCCTACTGTCAATGACTGGTGTACCATGACACCCAGGTCTCGCTGCATCTCCCCTTTTCCTAATCGGTCACCATTCAAATAATAGTCTACCTTCCTGTTTTTGCCACCAAAGTGGATAACCTCACATTTATCCACATTATACTGCATCTGCCATGAAGTCCAAGACGACCAGAGACCCTTTTCTGCTGCAACCTTCATCCGCCTTCCCAAACATTGTGATGCTCCGCTAAAGTCAGCCATCATCCTCCGCCTGTTCCACCGTTGAGGTCTTGGTTAGATTGCTCTTTGTCAGGGACCTCCTCCTCGACTTTACCGCCATGGTTGGCTCTTCCAGGAGCGTAGCTCCAGACGGCATCGCTCTCAGGATCTCAGGACCACACAAGCTTCTCCACCACGACAAGGTGACAATCCACGGAGAATTCATGAACAAGTTACTAAGATAATAGAGTGGTTAGAAGGAGGTAGATTTCATGCACTGCCTTGAGGTTTGAGGCAGAGAGGTTTAGGAAGAGAATTCCCAGAGGATTCTGCTGAAGTATGGACATCAGTGGTGCACGGGGGTGTTAGAGAATTGAGGGAAAGAAGGAGAGGGGTTACAGAGATAAGGTAGGACATGGAGCGAGTTGAACTCATGATGTGAATTTTAAAATGGAAGCATTGGCAGACAAAATGTGAGTGTGGGTCAGCGAGAACAATGGTGTTGTGTGGGTGATGATAAGACAGCAGAGTTTTAGATAAGTTCCCGTCTATGTGTGGGAACATGGCCAGGAGTGTGTTCGTGTACATAGGACTAGATTTGAATTTGAGGGAATGGGGGTGGGGGGGTGAATGTTGCCCAAAAGAGACAAAACCTGGCAAATGATAGATGGATGGCATAATGAGGATAGTGCGAACAAGTGACAGAAACTAGAAGTAAAATGGAGAACCAAGGTCGTCAGATGAGAGGTGGTAGAAAATTTCCAGCAAGTCAGGTTATGCCAGAGCAGAAAGTGAAACCTAGCCAGTACTAAATTTCCATTTGATTTTTGATATCATATGGGATATCATAAATTTGATTAGTATTCCTTATCATTATATACAAGTGTGTTGCATCGACGACTGCATTGGTGCTATCTGCACCCACACACAACTCACTGACTTCATCCATTTCACCACCAACTTCCATCCGACACTCAAATACCCTGGACCATTTCTGACACATCCCTACCATTTTTTGACCTCACTATCTCCATCTCAGGTGATAGACTTCTGACCAACATCCACTATAAACCCACTGACTCACTGACATAAACCACATCTGTGAAGATCTTTCCTGGTCCGAGAACACTGATGCAATTATTAAGAAAGCTCATCAGCGCCTCTACTTCCTGAGAAGATTACGGAGAGTCGGTCTGTCAAGGAGGACTCTCTCTAACTTCTACAGGTGCACAGTAGAGAGCTTGCTGACCGGTTGCATCGTGGCTTGGTTCGGCAACTTGAGTGCCCTGGAGAGGAAAAGACTGCAAAAAGTAGTAAACACTGCCCAGTCCATCATCGGCTCTGACCTTCCTTCCATCGAGGGGATTTACCACAGTCGCTGCCTCAAAAAGGCTGGCAGCATCATCAAGGACCCACACCACCCTGGCCACACACTCATCTCCCTCAGGTAGAAGGTACAGGAGCCTGAGAACTGCAACAACCCGGTTCAGGAATAGCTACTTCCCCACAGCCATCAGGCTATTAAACCTGGCTCAGACAAAACTCTGAACATTAATACCCCTCCATCTGTTATTTGCACTTTATTAATTTATTAATTAATGTGTATATTTAAGTATATAACTGTAGTCAATGCCTGCTCTGTTCTGTTGTGCAATGCAAAGAAAGAATTTCATTGTCCTGTCAGAGACACATGACAATAAACTCTTTTGACTTGACTTGACTTGACTTGACCCCCATGGCTATCTAGACTACACTTCTTCCCACCCTGCTTCCTTTAAGGACTACTCCCAACTCCTCCGTCTATGCCGCATCTGCTCCCAGGATGAGGTGTTCCACTCCAGGGCATCGGAAATGTCCTCATTCTTCAGGGAGCGGGGGGGGGGGTTCCTCTCCCCCGCTATAGATGAAGCTCTCACCACGGTTTCCTCAATACCCCGAACATTGCTCTCTCTCCCCATCCCCCAAATCGTAACAAGGGCAGAGTCCCCCTAGTCGTCACCTTCCACCCTACTAGCCGTCACATACAACAAATAGTCCGCCGTCATTTTCGCCACCTCCAACGTGACCCCACCACTCGCCACATCTTCCCATCTCTCCCCCCCCCCCCCCCCCCCCCCCCCCCACGTCTGCTTTCCGCAAAGACTGCTCCCTCCGTAACTCCCTGGTCAATTCTTCCCTTCCCACCCGTACCACCCCCTCCCCGGGCACTTTCCCTTGCAGCCGCAAGAAATGCTACGCTTGTCACTTTACCTCCCCCATCGACTCCATTCAAGGACCAAAGCAGTCGTTCCAGGTGTGACAGAGGTTCACCTGCACCTCCTCCAACCTCATCTATTGCATCCGCTGCTCTAGGTCAGCTGATCTACATCGGTGAGACCAAGCGTAGGCTTGGTGATTGTTTCGACGAACACCTCCGCTTGGTCCGCAATAAACAACCTGATGTCCCGGTGGCTCAGCACTTCAACTCCCCCTCCCATTCCGAATCCGGCCTTTCTGTCCTGGGCCTCCTCCATGGCCAAAATGAGCACCACTGGAAATTGGAGGAGCAGCACATCATATTTCGCTTGGGCAGTTTATACCCCAGCGGCATGAACATTGACTTCTCCAATTTCCGGTAGCCCTTGTTCTCTCCTTCTCATCTCCCTCAGCCCTCTGGATCCTCCTCTTCCTTCTACTTCCGCCCCCCCCCCCCCCCCACCCTAGATCAGTCTGAAGAAGGGTTTCAGCCCAAAACGTTGTCTATTTCCTTCACTCCATAGATGCTGCCGCACCCGCTGAGTTTCTCCAGCACTTTTGTCTACCTTCGATTTTCCAGCATCTGCAGTTCCTTCTTAAACATCAAATCTTTAGATGATGTTGCAAAAGGCATTATTTGAATGAGGGGCTGCACTGCATGGCAAAGCATCACATTACAGTTTACTTATTTCCACAAACAACTATCTGCTATGTGAAGTAAATAGTTGACGAAGAGGACACTTTACAAAATGCAGGCAAAAACAGGTTCAGTTTAATTATTTTTAAATTGGTTTGTATCGCATTTGCTTTTCAGCACTAATCACACAGTATTTGATTTTGCCCAGTATAGATCATGCTAATGGGGGAAAATACATCAATTGAAAGATGAGTCAAGGCAATCCATGTCAACCAGTCTGCCCTTCTCCTGGAATCAGAGGTACATGATTAGCACAAATGTGGATGCTCAGCCATGATCACAGTGAATGGCGGTGCTGGCTCGAAGGGCCGAAGGGCCTACTCCTGCACCTATTGTCTATTGTGTATTGTCTATTGACAGCATCACTATTCATGTCGCATCCACCTCCACTTGCATCAATAAAAATTGAAGCTTAGAGCTGCACGGTATGTTTATTCTAGAACAATCTCAGTAAAGTGAGGAGCACACCAATTGAAGGACACTACTGACATCAGGTGATCTGACTGGGCAGGTTCAGAACTGACTACAGGTTGCTCAGACACATTCCTCTGTCTATATTGTGCGCTTAAACAAGCAAGGAATATTTCCCCCAGCATTTAGTTGCTAAGATACTCATTCCATGGGTGCCTTAGTGATGACACTGCTGTCAGCATGCCATTACTAGAGGCATTGTTATAGTCATGGCTGGTCATAGCAACATAATAAATAGAAGCAGGAGAGGGACATTCCACCTGCTCTACCATTCAATAAGATCACGATTTCTCTTTTACCTCAGTGCAACTTTCCTGTATTAATCCTCCTAACAGCAAAAAAAATATTAAACACATGTTAAATATACTGAATCATCTGTGGCAGATAATGCTAAAGATTGACCTTAGGCTCCCAGTCTCCACACTGCACCTTCTCTGCCATTGGCTGCTGCATATGTTTTGTTCGATTATGCTGCATAATGGTGAAGTGTGTATGTCTACTAAGTCGAAGTGCAGGGTGACCCCACACTGACATAGGCAATGAAATCTCAATTTGAGGACGCCAGTGATGTTTTTCTTTATTGCTCTGGGTTGTGTGTGCTTTTTGTGTCTCCACTCAGTCACAGTGATCGGAGGGTGCGCTGACGTGAAGAGCAAGTGAAGAAGAGGGAACCTCTATCCACCAGGATCCACCTCTCCACCAATGCTGGCCGCTGAAGATGTCTGTCAGTGTGGACCTCCTCAGGAGGAAGGAATCGCATGTGCTTCTCAGATACATGACATTCATATCATGAGCAAATTCTAAAGGAAAAGCAGCAGGCTGAGGGAATAGAAACATCTCTTGCTGATGAGGAGGTTCTTACCGAGCACATGAACCAAATCGATGACCGTCCACACTCATGAGAAACCGGCAATGCACCCAAATCCCTGTGCCCCAGATGTCACCAGGTCAACAGTCAAATCAAAGTAGCTGAAAAGACTGAAACTGATAAAATAATGTAAGACCATATGTCCCTAGGGCCCAATAACCTGCATCCGTGGTGAGTAAATGCAACCCCGCTAATTAAAAATGGAGTGAGAGCAAAAACAAGAAACAGATCGATTGGGGTAACAGTCGTTGTAGGGAAAATATGACATGATTACAAGGGATGAGATGCAGGTAACTGAGAAACTATCATTTCAATTAGGCAAGAGTCAAGAACGCTTACATCATTTGCACTAGGAATGAACAAGAACATTCTTATTTGATATAACTGCAGACACATTAAATGCAATAATTCAGCAAATAAATGTAATTTATATAATTTCAAATCATTGATACACGTGATTCATGCAGTGCTCCATTAGTTACTGTCCGGCAGCCCAAGAGAGATCCACTTTCTCCTATTTATTGTTTCTTATCAAACAATTTTCAAACCATGTAATTATATTAACCGGTAGAGTTGCTGCCTTACATCTGCAGAGACCTGGGTTCGATCCTGACTATGGTTGCTTGTCCATATGGACTGTACATTTTGCATGAGATTTCTCCAGGATCTCTGGTTTCCTCCCACACTCCAAAATTGTAAATTGTCTCTAGTGCGTAGGATAGTTTTAATGTGCGGGGATCGCTGGATGGTGCAGACTCGGTGTGCTGAAAGGCCTGTTTCTATGTTGTAGGTGATCTAATGAAATAAATTGATTGCAAATCCTTAAAAAGCTTGGAGTGAACACAGTTATTTTTTATCCCTGTAAAGGATGCAATGTGATTGTCGTAGAGTCAAACAGCATGGAAACAGGGCCTTTGGCCCAACCTGCCCATGCCGACCAGGATGCCCCCTCCACACTAGTCCCATCTGCCTGCATTTGGCCCATATCCTTCTGAACCTTTCCTGTCCCTGCACCTGCCCGAATGTCATTTAAAGTGTGTTGAGCCGATTGTGATGAAGAATAATCGTTTGCTGTATCTTATTTTTGAGTTAGAGAATTATTTTAACTCTGTCACACACTTCAATAAAATGTCATGTTTAAAGTGCTTTCCAATAAAGCAAACAATAGGGATATTACTTGAGTTTAGGTATGTGTCTCATGTCCAATGCATCAAGCTTGCCAACTCATCCAAGTTGAAGCACTTCCATTAATAATAGGATGACCATTGTAAACTGAGGTTATTAGGACAACTTCCTTGAACTGATCCATGCTAAATGCCAAGACTCGAAACAAACAGTTACTTGAATCATGCTGAGGTGATCTCTCTGCGACCCACATAAGGCATCAAAGCTGAACTAATTCTGTGGAGCAGGGAGTTGACAGGCTTTCCCTCCGAGCAGAACCAGACTCCCCATCCATTGAAACCTTCAGCAGAAAGGCTTTCACATTCCTCTGCCCCCTACTGCAATAAATTTCTCTCTGATTGAAAGATAACGATACTTTGACCAGGTGCCTCCATATAGACCAAGGCAGAAGAATCTTGCTTCCCAATTTCAGTAGTCTTCTTTCTGGAGGTTGCTGCACCTGCATCCTGGGATAAGCACATTTAAAGATGACTGTTGTTGGAGGGACACTTTAAGTAGACCTATATCATCCACATTTCCAATGTGCTGAATGTACCAGTGGTGAGGCAGGTACCCTAGTTGCTCCCATCCATCCATATAATCCTGCCACACATAACGTTAGCTCTTCACAATCATTTGGTACATGTTACAATAAACTAAACTAGACTAAACTAAGCTTTCTGAGAGAGGAGTAGGGCACTGTGAGAAGGGATTTCTTTGCGAACGGCGACTGTGCATTTGTGTATTGTGCAAAGGATTTTCACTGTGCTGTGCATACGTGACAATAAAGAACCATTGAACCATTGATATTTTCAAACTATAGGACGTTGCTCCTAACAGTACCCAAACATACTTTTATTTCACTTTTTCACATGTTACGCAAAAATACAGTAGATAATAAAATTTCCAGTGCGTTTAAGAAGAGTGAGAAATATTAAAGCAGCCTGGATCCAGCTGAAGGGTTCATCCACATTTCTGACTCCAAGATTCCCGGCCCTAATCTGAGGAAAGACATTCTTGCATATCTGAGAACCTTGCCATAGAGGGAGTACACACGCTGATTCCTGCCCATATGAAGAAAGACAGTCCCAGAATCCAGTTGTTGTTCCCAATGTTGGGGAAGTCATGAACAAGTCAACCCCATTTTTCACACAGTGCTCTGGCAGACCCTGCCTGCAGCCAGAACCCACAACTCACTTTCCAACCCAATGTGTGAACCTGATGCCAGACCATCAGAATTACCCAACCATCAGATGCTGGACTATCAGAGTTTTATTACAGTACAATTGCAAACATCAAAGGCAGGCATTTACCCTAAAATCCATAAAGATTACAAAACTGCCTCTTCAGATCATTCAACAATTTATTGTCATTGCATACAATAAATAACAAAACACACACTCAACACAGTTTTACATCCACCACAGTGAGTCCACCAGGCACCTCCTCACTGTGATGGAAGGCAAAAGTCCCAAAGTCCTTGTCTCTTCCCTCCTTGTTCTCCCTCCGCGCTGAGGCGATCCAGCCCTCCGATGTTGTGACCCCGCCGGGTGATGGTAAGCAAGTCCCGTGGCTGAATCCGAGCTCCGCGAGCGGGCCGGTTCAAACTCCGCGGCCCGGGGCAGTCGAAGGTGCCGAAGCTGCCGCCCTCCAGTCCAGCAGACGAAGCTGTTGTTGCTGGAGCTCTGGAAAAACCAGGTCACCAACCTGTGACCTGCAAGCTCCCAACGATGATGTCATCCACTAGGCCCGCGGCCTAGCCTCCGAGGCTCCAAAGTCGGTCGGAAGTCAGGTCGCAACGCCACCACAGCCCCGAAGTCAGCCAGCCTCGCGTTGGTAAGTCCTGGCTCTGCCTCCAAAGCCTCGAGGTAGGTCCCAGTTGGAGGCCACCAGCTCTGCGATAGGCCTCGGCACAGACGGAGACAGGGGATACGGCAAGAAAGATCGCACACCGCCAAAGGAAGAGTCAAAAAACAAGTTTCTCCCACCCCCCACACATACACAACTAAAATAAACCAAAATAAACTGAAACAACGGGGCAGAAGAAAACAAAAAAAGAAAAGACAAACGGACCGCAGGCGAGCCGCAGCTGCAAGGCAACGCCGCCACTTCCGGAGCTCTCCAAGCTGTTCCACTTTTCAATAGGCTCTTGGTTGATCCCACATTCCTCGTCTACTTTCCTTCCTTTTCACCGTTGAATCCCTTACTGATTAGTAGAGCCAGGATTTTGCCATAAATGCCATAAGTGCCTTGACATGCCTTTTTTGATGATTTTACCAGGATGCCTTTTTCTCAATCGAGTGCCTAAATCAGCCTTTTTTTGCCGTTTTGCTAAAAGGTCATGTTATTTTCTCTAGTTGTACCGTGATTACAATGACGTTTTCTATGTTAACACGTTAATATTAATGTTATTATTAACGTGTTAACATATTATCACTTACAAGAAAACTTCCACAACCGGGGCGAAACCCGGAGCGCCACTGTCGGTCATTCATTTTTTCGTGCCACTGCTCGCTGGTTTAGTTTTTTCCAAGATCTATTTAAAAAAAGAACTGCAGATGCTGGGAAAATCGAAGGTAGACAAAAAATGCCGGAGAAACTCAGCGGGTGAGCTCAGTGGAGAGAAGGAATAGGCGACGTTTCGGGTTGGGACCCTTCTTCAGACTGATGTGGGGGTGGGGGCGGAAAAAGAAAGGAAGAGGCAGAGACAGTAGGACTAGAAGGAGAGCTGTGAAGGGGGAGGGGGAGGAAGGAGGAAACAAGGTCTATCCAAAATTAGAGGTTAGTGTTGATACCGCTGGGGTGTAGACTACCCAAGTGAAATACCGAAGCTTGTCTCCTCATTACATTTACTGCTGGATCCAGTCGCAAATCTGAGTTTTCGAGTGATCTGTGCAAGGCATTCATTGATGCTGGAATTCCACTGTGGAAATTGGAAAACAAATTGAAATTGAAATTTAAGTTTTTTTTAGAGAAACACACAGAGGAACATATACCAAGCGAGTCTTCATTATGGAAAAATTATGTTGACAACAACTTCAACATTGTTGCACAGAAAATTAGAGATGAAGTTGCAAGCAACAAAATATGGCTCTCAATAGACAAAACAACCAATGCTGTGGGGATATATGTTGCCAATGTGGTCATCGGTACACCGGAGGCAGGTCAACCATCAAATGAGTATTTGTTGACATCGGAAGTAGGGGAAGACAAACAGCTCAACTATTGCTCACTTGTTTACATGCTCACTTGCTGCACTGTTGGCCAGAAGGTATAAAACACGAGAATGTACTTCTGTTTGTGACTTAAAATTTTATTCCCCAAAATGTAGCATTTGACATGCTTGGCTCAAGGACTTCATAGAATTGCCAAGCACAGACGTAGCTTGTTTCCAAATGTTGATCGCCCAGTTTCCAATGTCAAGGAAATCTTCCTCAAAGTACCACCACGTGTGCAGTTGTTCAAGGAAATGGCACCCGGGTTTCCGCTACTTCCTCAGCCCGTGTTGACTAGGTTGGGTACATGGCTCTCTGCTGGTCTCTACTATGCTGCAAATTTTGAAAAGATTAAAAAAAATCATCAACTGTTTTGAAGAAGAAGAATCTGCTGCAGTCAGAGTCGTCAGTGAAATCATGCAGAAAAGGTGCCTCCACTGCGATCTTGTGTTTATTGCTTCCAATTTTGCAAACTTCCCACGAAGCTATCACTTCCCTTGAGAAACGTGGTGAAACATTAGTGAATAACTTGCAGATTTTCAACAAAGTAACTGATATTCGTAAAGTTCTTGGCGATGTAGGTAAAGACAAACAAGAAAAATGTGAGAGTGATTTTCGCTAACAAAGATCTTGAAGAAATCCAAAACATAGCTAAAGTTCTCAAAGGTAGCTGTAATGCACAAGATATCGACATGAATATAGCTTGTTTCAGGTTTGCACCAGTGACCTCAGCTGGGGTAGAAAGAAGTTTTTCACAACTGAAGCATATTTTGTCTGACAGACGGCATAGTTTAACACCAGATAATTTGAAAAAAAAATACCAGTAATTATGTGCAACCAGGCATCTTTGGTCATTTAATGTAGTATACCTTTATATTATTATTTTTAACCATATTTTGGGGATGGAATAATTGCCTTTTTATGCATTCTTTGGTCAATAAATGCCTTTTTCGTGCCTTTTTTGTAATTTTATTATATCTTTTTGCCCACCTATTTCAGAGTTTTTAGTGCCTAAACATCCTGGCTCTACTGATTAGAAATCTGTCCATCCAGGCATAGAAAATGCACAAACACTCCACCCCTAACTCCCTGTGGCAAAGAGTCAAATGATTCACAACACTCGGAGACAAACATTCTTTCTCATGGAGTCATAGTCATAGTCATTGGCTTGTACTCGCTAGAATTTAGAAGACTGAGCGAGGATCTTATAGAAACTTCCAACATTCTTAAGAGGTTGGATAGGCTAGATGCAGGAAGATTGTTCCCGATGTTGGGGAGGTCCAGAACAAGGGGTCAAAGTCTAAGGATAAGGGAGAATTCCCTTAGGACCGAGATGAGGAAAACATTTTTCACACAGAGTGGTGAGTCTCTGGAATTATCTGCTACAGAAGGTAGTTGAGGCCAGTTCATTGGCTATATTTAAGAGGGAGTTAGATGTGGCGTTTGTGGCTAAAGGGATCAGGGGGTATGGAGAGAAGGCAGGTACAGGATACTGAGTTGGATGATCAGCCATGATCATATTGAATGGCGGTGCAGGCTCAAAGCGCCGAATGGCCTGCTCCTGCACCTATTTTCTATGTTTCTATGTTTCTATGTTTCTATGTTTCTATACAGCATGCAAATAGGCCCATTCAGCCAAATTTGTCCACACCAACCAACATGCCTCATCTACACTGGTCCCACCTGCCTGGTTTTGGTGCATATCCCTCTAAACCTACCCTGTCCATGTACCGGTTTAAATGTTTCTTAAATGTTGTGATAGTACCTGCCTCAATTACCTCCTCTGGCAATGTGTACCATACACCCACCACCCTTTGAGTGAAAAAGTCACCCCTCAGGTTTGCATTAAATCTTTCCCCCCTCACCTTAAACCTATGTCCTCTGTTTCTCGATTCCTCTACTCTGTGTATTTACCTGATCTATTTCACTCATGATTTTGAACACCTCAATATGATCATCACTCATCCTCCTGCGCTCCAGGGAATAAAGTCCTAGCCTGCCCAACCTCTCCCTATGGCTCAGACCCTCGAGTCCTGGCAACATCCTGGTAAATCTTCTTTGACCTCGTTCATGCTTGACAACAGCTTTCCTATAACATGGGACTAAAACTGAATACAATACTCCAAGTGTGGCCTCACCAACTCCTTATATAACTGTAACATGACCTCCCAACCTCTATACTCAAAACTCTGACTGATGAAGGCCAATGTGCTGAAAGTCTTCTTAACCACTCTATCCACCTGTGATGCCACATTCAAGGATCAATGCACCTGCACTCCTAGGTCCCTCTGCTCCACAACTCTCCCCACAACCCGGCTATTCACTGTGTAGGTCCTGCCCATGTTAGACTTCCCAAAATGCAACACCTCACATTTTTCTGTATTAAATTCCATTAACAACCTCAGTTTTAAATGCACATTCCCTTATACTAAAACCACTCTTCCTAGTTCTAGACTCTCCATGAAAGAAAAGGGACCAAGAAACTGCAGATGCTGGAATCTAAACGCAATGAAATAACTCATCCATGATCTCTATAAACTTATAACATTTACTCTTCCTTCTAAAACAAATAACCACATTTTCCCTCATTATCTTCCATTTGCCATATTTTTGCTCACCTAACTGAACAATATATTTCTGTAAATTGTTTATATTCACCTTCAAACTGCTTTTCCATCCATTTTTGTGCAGTCCACGAAGTTGGCTAGTGTACATTCACTTCTCTATGTCATTCATACTTAGAAAATGTTGAAAACAGTTTTAAAAATATCCAAATAAGTGTGTCAGGTGTGTTCATGAAGCAACTTTGACTCTGTTTAATTGGGTATTGCAAATGTGCTGCTATTACCTCCTTATTATTTTATTCAAACATGTTTCCAACATTATATGTTAGACTATGGGCAGCACGGTGGCATAGTGGTAAAGGTGATGCCTTACAGCGCTTGCAGCGGCAGAGACGCGGGTTCGATCCCGACTACGGATGCTGTTTGTATGGAGTTTGTATGTTCTCCTCGTGATGGCATGGGTTTTCTCCAAGGTCTTCGGTTTCCTCCCACTCGAAAGGCGTACAGGTTTGTAGGTTAATTGGCCTGGCATAGGTGTAAATTGTCCCTAGTGTGCATAGATAGTGTTAATGTGCGGGGATCGCTGGTTGGTGCGGTACTGGAGGGCCAAAGGGCCTGTTTCTGCGCTGTATCTCTAAACTAAATTACACTAACTAATCAGCTTATAATTATCCACTTAATACACCTATTATGTTTGAAAAGTGGTCACTTTGGCAGTTTTCCAATCCCCTAGCACATCTCCCAAATCTAAGGATTTTTGAACTCTTGTAAGAAATACATCTATTATCTTATCAACCATTTATCTTGCCATAAGTTATACAAGTGAGTGGACTTATCAACCTTGAACTATTGATTTGCCTAATATTATTTCTCATGTTGATGGTATTTAATTCCTGATATTATTCAATATTAAAGGGCTGCATTTGCCATCTTGTATCATAAAATTGATGCAAAATAGCTGTTTAGCTCTGCCATTTCCCATATTTGTTCATAATTATTTCCCCAGCTTCATTTTCTCAGTGGCCTATATTCATTTTGACTTTCCCTCTCTCTTTTTAGACTGTAAGAAGCTCTTATTGTCTGTTTTTATATTACATCTAGTTTGCCTCCATAGATTATTATCTTTCTATTATCTCTCTCGCTGCATTTTGAATTTATCCCAGTCCTCTAATCAACCACTAATCTTTGCTTCTTATAGGTTTTCTCTGTCAATTTAATATCCTATCTAACTTCTTTGGTTAGCCATGGTAGGTTCATCTCTCCCTTAGATTCTTTCCCCGATCGGCATTCATTTTTGTTGAGCACCGTGGATCAGCTCCTTCAATGTATGCCACTGCTTGCTTACTATGCACAAAATAGGTTGCGAACCTACTTCAGCTAACTCCATCCACATTCCATTGCAATTGCCTCTCATTAAGTTAAACACAATGCAAGTTTATCTCCTCTCAAAACCAATACAGAATTCTGCCTAACTGTAGCCACCACTTTCCAGAGCAAATAGCAAACTGCCGGAGCATCTCTTCAGATTGAGCAGCATCTGTGGAGGGGGGAAATAAATTGTATTTTGGGTCGTAACTCAAACACTGATGATTCCTTCCCCCCACCCCCCCCCCCCAGATCTCAGCAAGTGCAGTCCCTTATGTCCCCGCTACTTTATAAGAGATCTTTTACTCTGGGGGCATTACTTGAAACTGCCTAATTACCAGATCCAAGTTAGCCCATTCCATAGTTGGCTGCATAAAGTAATAGTAGTTATGATTTAGGCTTACTCCATTCCCAAACTCCTCAGCCTAAGCCTGAGGGACTGGGCTCACCACTGACTGCGAACGAGGCAAAACCGCAAAGATTTTCAGAGCCCAGTCAATGTTATACCTGAGCACAATGGAGAGCATGGCTGAATCATCCCTCCCTCCCACTGGAAGCTTCCTTCAATGCCAAGGAAATTAAGCCGATGAACCTTGAGCTGACTTCTACCTGCTGTTGCCCAATGCACGTCCTGGTATTTCTTCAATCCATGGCTGGCTGGAAATTATGATAAGAATCAGCTTCCTGTACATAGCCCCAGCTTGCTTTTGGTAACAAGGTGCAGAAACATCACTCGTTTCAAGTTTAATTAGGGGTACATTTGGAGAAAGTCTCTATTCTTTCAAATTTGATCTTTGACAATCAAATTTGTATTGACTGCATGTATGAGGTTGGGGGAAATGCAAGAAGATTCTAAACCTTTTATTTAAGCTAAATTACAAAAATTCACTTCCCATTTCCCATGCCATGGGACCAGTTTCAAAAAGTGAACCATGGGTTTATGATAATGGCATTGTTGAATCGTGAATTCCGCACATTGAGAGATGTGCATGTCATCAGTTTTCCAGTGTAGGACAGTAAAGAGCATTTGTTCCCTGTTTGAATGTAGAATGCAGGTAGTTTTGCTATTACATGTTCACCACAAATTGGATGTAAGGTAATCGAAGAATTAGGGAGCATTATTTGGATTATGCAGGCCAGATTGGTTATAATGCAAAAGAAGACACAAAGTGCTGGAGGAGCACAACTGATCAGGCAGCATCTCGGGAGAACATGGATAGGCACCTTCTTGGCCACAGACTGTTCTTCAGATTGAGATTATGATTTAGGCTTGTGTGTAGGAAGGAATTGCAGTTGCTGCTTTACACTGAAGATAGACACAAAATGCTGGAGTAACTCAGCGGGACAGGCAGCATCTCTAGAGTGAAGGAATGCATGATGTTTCGGGTCGAGAAGGGTCTCAACCCAAAACGTCACCCATTCCTTCTCTCCAGAGATGTTGCGTGTCCCGCTGAGATATTCCATTATTTTATGATTTAGGCTTACTCTATTCCCAAAAAGCTTGTCTAAGCTTCACCCAAACTCTGGTTATAATGTGATTTTGATTGGGAATGAGAGAACTACTTTAAAAAGTTGCTTTGCAAATTGATAAACAGAAAAAAAGCTGTCTTGCGAAAAGGAACAGTCTCGGTACAAAAAAGATTGTATCTATGTAACCTATGTAATCTATGTATCTATGCAGCATATCAAAAATAGCCTACTTGCCGACCTAGACCCACTGCAGTTCGCCTACAGAGCCAACCGATCCACAGAGATCGCAGTCTCAACAACACTGGACCTCGTACTGCCACACCTTGATCGGAAAAATACTTATGCCAGGATCCTCTTCATAGACTTCAGCTCTGCTTTTAACACAATCATTCCGCAGCAGCTGGTGGTGAAGTTGGCGTTATTGGGGGTTGATGCTGGCACATGTAACTGGGTCCTGAACTTTCTATCACAACGGCAGCAGACAGTCAGGGTGGGCAGTAGGACATCAAAAACCATAGCCATGAGCACTGGCTCGCCCCAAGGCTGTGTCCTAAGCCCCCTGCTGTTTAGTCTGCTTACACACAACTGTACTGCTAGACTCAACAACAACTTCATCAACAAGTTTGCTGATGACACAACAGTGGTGGGTCTCATCAGTGACAATGATGAGACGGCTTACAGGATGGAGGTGGAGCTGCTCACAGGATGGTGCAAATCCCACAACCTCATTCTCAACATGGGAAAAATGAAGGAGATGGTGGTTGACTTCAGGAGGGCGGGAAAACAACGCCATACACCTCTGCACATCGAAGGAGCTGATGTGGAAAGGGCCAGCAGTGTGAAGTTCCTAGGACTCCATCTGTCAGATGACCTGATGTCCACGACCAACACCACAGCACTGGTCAAGAGAGCCCATCTGCGACTACACCCTCTCCGAAGACTACGGAAAGCGGGTCTCCCCTCTGCACACCTACGAACTTTTTATAGGGGGACAATCGAGAGCACATTAACCTACGGCATCACCTCCTGGTTCGGGAGCTGCAAAGCGTACGAATGGCACCAACTGGACAGGATTGTGAAGACCGCCAGCAGGAATATTGGTGCTCCACTCCCTTTATTGCTGGACATATACAGGAAGAGATGTATTAGCAGAGCCATCTCCATCATCAAAGACCCCTACCACCCATCGCATCACATATTCTCCATCCTGCCATCTGGGAAGAGGTACAGGAGCATCAGCTGCAAAACCAGCAGGATGCTCCTCACCTTCTTCCCACAGGCTATAAGACTGATAAACGGACTTTGCCCCCTGCCAAAGTATCGCCCACCAACCTGGACACACTGAAGCAGAGCCATTGTCGTGCCACTGCCGATCGGAACTCGTGATATATGTACTTTTATATTTTATTTCTATTTATTTTTTACCACACACTGAATGGACACTGGTTGAGAAATGCTTTTTTGTTTTCCTCTGGGTATGTAAGTACTCAGAAAAATGATAATAAAGATATACAATACAATACAATACAATACAATACAATAACCTCATCGCAGTAATCAGACACCATTGGCTCTTAAGAACAGAGCCTGCTGATTCATCACAGGTGGCCATAGAAACTGATAATCAATTGCTTCTATGAGCACTTGTGCAATGGTACTCTATTAAACTATGTATCATATTGGCCCTTTGATGCAATTTTAATATTTTTTGCTTGCAGTAACATGAATAAATTGAACCTATTAAAAAGATCTTTATTTTTAAAAATTTAATGGGGAAATTTTCACACAATTCCCCTCTTCCCAATTGAAGCAATTGTTTTTCCTAATGCAATTTTCCATTTCATGAGGTTTCTGAGCAGCACATCTATCATGTTATGGCAGAACTACCTGTAACCATGTTACCATGATGGTCTCAATAAACCCTGAAACCATGTACATAAGGGAGAGGCAATGTTCTCATACCACAGCACCAACATTCAGATTCATGTGTAAAGGTAAATATGTGGATTTGACAGTAAAGCCTGCAATGACAGGTTTATGCAACAGCCAAAAGTCTATTCAAATCCATAAGTTGAGTGAAGCTCAGGAAGTGATGACAAGCATCTGCAAGCAGAGTGCAGTAAGACTAAACTCCCAGCAGCTGCACCCATCAGTATACCTTTCAACAGTGTCTTTCTTTATGTTCAGCATGCTTTGAATATCCCTCTGCAGCATTCAACCACGTATGTGGCCCTGTGACTGACTGCCTCGGGTGCCAACAATCAGGGGAAACTAAGGTAGCCATCTATTCTCAAAGACATTGAGCTCCACCCATGCCAAAATCAATAATGACCTACATGGTGCAGCATAGAAGAAGGCAAGAACTCCCTGCCAGCATCCAGCAGACAAATCCCAACTGTCTCATTCCCCTTTTCTTAATTTCCCTGTAGCCTGACACATTTTTCATAGATGACTATCAGCTTCCACTTTGATTTACTTTTCCTCTTAGCTGGTCTAGGGGTCAGTTACATCAGCCAGATAACCTACCAGCAGGTCTTTGGGTTTTGGGAAGAAATCAAAGTACCTGGTGGCGTAGCAATATCCAAGACAACCACAATTAGAACTTGCAAGCTCCACACAGAGGTCAGGATGAGTTTGGTGTGGCAATTCCACCACAGAGGAATGCAAGAGGCTGTAGAGAATGGCGAAATCTCAGCACAGTCCGTTGCGG
>CM069133.1:71636824-71696824 GCA_035221665.1 Okamejei kenojei | reverse complement strand
AAAATGCTGGAGTAACTCAGCGGGACAGGCAGCACCTCCGGAGAGAAGGAATGGGTGACGTTTTGGATCGAGACCCTTCTTCCGATCTCGCCCTGAAACGTCACCCATTCCTTCTCTACAGAGACACTGCCCGTCCCGCTGAGTTACTCCAGCATTTTGTGTCTACCTTCTTTTAAACCAGCATCTGCAGTTCTTTCCTACCAATGTCCTTGTCATCAGCAAGGATTACTAATCATTACTAATCATATCTCCCAAATTCATGTCCAAATTATTGATTTATATAGTCAACAGTAAGGCTCCTCCATTCAATCCCAAGTACACCACTAGTCACAGGCATTCAATCATAAAACAACCTTCCATCATCAGACCCTCCCTTCCATTACCAAGCCAATTTTGGTTGCAATTTGCCCTGTATCCCATGGTCACTAACCTTTTGGGCCAGTTCCCTTGTGGACCTTGTCACGAGCCTTACTGAAGTCCACATGGACTATATCAATTGCATGGTGCACATCAATATACGTTGTTAAAATTCAGTCAAATTGGTCATAATGGGATCGCCCCACAAAAAGATGGCATGCTGAATATCTTTGATTAATCCATGGCTTTCCAAATGTGGATTAATCCAGCCCCTCTTCCTACAGCCTCCCTACCACTGAGGTTGGACTCGCAGACCAGTAATTGCCTACCTTTGCCCATTTTGAATAAGTGCACCACATTTGCTGTCCTCCAGTCATCTGGCACCACACCTGTGGCTAGCAAAGTTAAAAATTCTATGTCGGGGCTCCTGCTATCTCTCTCCTTGGCTCCTATAGCACTTTAGACTACATCTCATCAGACCCTGAGGATTTATTTACCTTGTTTGCTAAGACATTCAATTATTCCACCTTATTAGTGACTACTTGTTCTACAATTTCACCATACCTCCACTACACCACCATTTAAGACGTCCTCTGCACGTCCTCTAGCTCAACACTCAGATTGCCACTCCGATCCGTCATGGGTCCTACACTTTCCCTGGTTACACTCAAACATGAACATGAACAACCAACTTGTTTTGATCCTCTGACTCCAATTGGCTGACTAATTGAACTGTGTCAAATATTGGCAACTTGCTTTACTGAAAACAAAGGGGAACTCAAAAGAATGTCTTTCGATTCAGCAGTTGCAATGTTTCAACCTCACGCATAAACCAAAGTGTTGGGCAACACCCTTTGGACAGGATCAATCCTGGCAAGATACAGAAAATAAACAGGGTGCAGCAGGGGCAGTAATTCTAACTCTGAGCTTGATTTGGTTTAAGGCTGTAATAAGTGACTGGTGGAGACCATGCAGTCTCAGTCCATTGCTAATTCTGTGCTGCATGGTTTTGAAATTATACACAGCTTAAATTAAACTCAGCAGCTAAACTCAACTTCTTTGACTGATGTTCCAGAAACAGAGGCCAACCTGAGAGTGGTAGAATTGTGGAACTCATTAACAGAATAGTTAACTACGAGACATGAGGGCCTCAGTTTTAAGTTTAACTGGGGTGATTGGGAGTTATATCTGCACTTTTAACATCAGCGACTGATTCCACAATATGTTGTTGTTTTGTTGATTTCACCACCACAGAGCTACTTATCACTGAGACCATGGCATTCATCAGCCACACATCTTTAAACCCATTATTTTCTATTCTTTCCATGTTCTCTTCAATTCCCCCAGATTCTACCTGCACTTGTGCACCAAGTGCAATTTACAGTGGCCAATTAACCCACCACCTTGGGATGTTGGAGGAAACCAAAGCACCCAGAAGAAACTGGGTCGCCTATCTCCTCCGCTCCTTAGATGCTGCTGCACCCGCTGAGTTTCTCCAGCGTTTTGTGCACCCAGAAGAAACACCTGGGCTCACAGAGAGAGTGTCCAAATGCCACTCATGGAGTGCCTGAGGTGAGGATTGATCCTGTGTCTGGTGCAGTGTGGCAGCTCCACTAGCTGCATCAATGTGCTACCTTAATCTGCCAGCTTCAATGCACTGCCCAGGCATTGCTCAATTGAAGGAAAAGGTATTTGAAGATGAAGAAGTCAATGCTGTTGCAAAGCCCATGGTCTACCACAGATAGCAGTGATCCCTACACTTCTATATGTCCCTGAGATCTGGGCTACCTACATCATACATCTCAAAGCACTGGAAAAATACCGCCGTCACTCTCGCAAAATCCTCCAAATTTCCTTTCGGCATAAGCAACGTCAGTATTCTGTCCCAGGCGAACCTCCCCAGCATGACGTACAGTCAGGGGAGGCAGGGGAGGCAGGGGAGGCAGAGCCTCACCTGTCACACTCCCAATGAAAATAGCTGTTAAGAAAAGTAAAGAAAAATAATAATAAAATAAAATAAATATAAAGATGTTTCCACTGATCTAGTTATAAATGTCATTTCTATATGAATTTAATCATGTTTTATAGTCAAACTCACCAAATTTTCGCAGCTCCGCTGCAAATACAGGGAGAGATGAGAGGTGAAGCAGCGATGAGCTGAGCTTCCCCTCTGTTTGCGCAACCCCTCAGAAACTGCATGGAGCGCGGGCAGTAAGCATGTGCCTGTTACTATCTCTATGTATGTCACCAATGTAATGTGTGTAGATCCCTTCATTACATGTCCTTACCTTCCATAGTCCAGATAGCTTATTTCACATATAAGTAAGTAAGTAAGTTTATTGGCCCAGTATTCACATACAAGGAATTTGCCTTGGTGCTCCACCCACAAGTAACAACATGATATACAGTGACAGTTACGAATGACTCAGAAACACTAAACATTACTAATAATAAAACATTAATGATAAAACACCTTTGATCGAGCATGTGAACCAACAAAATACCAGATCAAAGGGAGGCTACAGATTTTTGGCTGTTGAGTAGAGCAACTACTCGTGGATAAAAACTGTTTTTATGTCTGGCTGTGGCAGCTTTGACAGTCTGGAGTCGCCTTCCAGAGGGAAGTGATTCAAAGAGTTTGTGGCCAGGGTGAGAGGGGTCAGAGATGATCTTGCCCGCTCGCTTCTGTATATAAATATATATAAATATATTACATTTAGGCTCGCTGGTCTCTTCATAAAACTGCAATGATAAAGCAGCAGGGGAGGCAGCAATCATGTCTGCCTCACAAGGGGGCGTGTCTTGAGCCCAATGGAGGGAGAGCGAACATCAATTCCGTAGGCTCACGTAATTGACACTGCCTCGCTCTCCCTCCACGTTAGCTAGCTTCAGCAGCGGCGGCACAGACTGGTAGATTGATTTGTTGATTTGTACTGGTCGATTCGGAGGCTCTGGGAGCCGCTGAGAGCACCAATTGGGCCCCACGCTGGACTAATCACCTCTCGGCTTGGGTCCCCGGCATCTACTCCTGCTGCCGGTCCTCTCTCTCCCTTCTCCCCTTCCCTTCTCTCCCTCCCTCCCTTCCATTCCCTCCCTCCCTTATCTCCTTCCCTTCCTCCTTCCTCTCTCTCTTTTCCCTTCTCTCCTTCCCTCCCTTCTTTCTCTCCTTCCCTCCCTCCCTTCTTTCACTACTTCCCTCCTTTCTCTCCTTCCTCCCTTCTCCCCCCTTCTCTCCTTTCCTCCCAGACACATCACACACACACAACTAACACACACACACAACTAACACACACACACAACTAACTCACACACACAACTAACTCACACACACAACTAACACACACACATCACGCACAGACAACTAACACACACACAACTAAGTTAGGATGGGGTAGAAGCTAGTGCCTCCCCAGCGATTGACCGCACCACACGTCACTGCTCCCCAGCATTGTCAGACTTACACCAAATCAGGTAAGGTGAGTAGACCACGTCGCTCTTATGCCTTACACCAGACTCCCAAATCAGACATTCTGTCCAGGGCTCTTTTGCGGTCAAAGATTACCAAATGGAGCATGTGGGGAAAAATAAAGATTCAAGGATGTATTTAAGTCTCCTTAAAGAAATGCAACATCCCCATCAGGAACCTCTGGCCCACGACCACTCAAAGTGGAGAAGGAGTGAGCAGGATAACATTGAGAACCTCCAGACCATGGATAGGGAGCACGCAAACCCCTGTCTGTGCAGTATTCAGAGTGGACCACCCACTAGCTACCAACTAGCCAACCGTTCATCCACATCATGCTGTATCAGTGGAAGAGTCTGCAATTCCCTCATTATCCATTTCAGAACAGATGTAACTGGGGTGGAAGTAAGTCATTTTCAATCCTGTGAACTGGCTAAGATAGTATTTAGTTGAATCCAGTTTAGAGATACAGTGCGAAAACAAGCCCTTCAACCACCTGAGTCCGCACCAACCAGCGATCCCCGCACATTAACACAAGCCTACACACACTAGGGACAATTTACACTTATGCCAAGTATACAAACCCAAGCCAATTAACCTACAAACCTGTATGTCTTTGGAGTGTGGGAGGGAACCAAAGATCTTGGAGAAAACCCATGCAGGTCACAGGGAGAACGTACAAACTCCGTACAGACAGCACCCAAAGTCGGCATCAAACCGGGGTCTCCGGCGCAGCAAGCGCTGAAAGCGCTGTAAGGCAACGACTCTATCACTTTGCCACCGTGCCATTGTATTCTCAAAGCTACATCCCAGCAATCCATATTGGAATAAACATGCGGTTCATATGCAGAGTGTAATAAAATGCAGGATATATACATCACACATCTCAAAGTACTGGAAATTAAACAATGGGTTGGCATTCACTGGGAAGTTCCAGCAGTTTGCTCAATCAGACAGTTTTTCACAGTGCAAGTCCTAATGCATTTATGATTCATGTGCAAGAACTGAATTCAAAATCTGCACCAAAAGCCATGGTTATTAACGATCTGCTGGACTAAATAGTTTTTTATGGGAGCAGTATGCAGACACTGAGTTGAATGTCCTTCTTTGCTGTAAACCTCGAAGATCTACACTGGATGACGCCCAACAGATTGCCTGATTCTAAATCCAGTGCCTTCACTCTGATGCTTTCAGTTCTCAGTCACCCGCCCAATTTACCTGGAAAAGGTGTAACATTTCTTATTTATTTTCTGAAATTGCAATTTGATACGTTAGTTAAAATTCTGAAGAAATTCTCTGGCCATTATGCCCATATCTCAAAAACTGAAAGCAACACAGTGATACCAAGAATATAAAAGCTACCGACATGCATAAACCCATTCAAACCATTTGCATGTGCTTTCAGCTGTGAATCAGTCCCCCACCTGTATTAAAGTAAAATGCAAAGAAGTGCATGCTGAGACATGTTTGCATGTAGCAAATTGCAATGACTGATAGCCGTAGTTTGTGAAATAAGCAGGAGATTTCTTTATCTTTTGCATTAATTTCAAATGCAAACAAATATTTTACATCTACATCTACTTGGCATTTTATAGAGTCATAGGAAGATACTGCACGGAAAAAGATCCTTCAGTCCACTGACAGCCCAACCAATGACACTAATGCTACATTAATCTTATATTCTTCACACATTTTCATCAACTTCCAGATTTGACCGCTCACATGCACACAGGGTACAATTTGCAGTGGCCAATTAGGGTGTACGGTGACGCAGCGGTAAAGCTGCTGCCTTACAGCACCAGAGACATGGGTTCTATCCTGACTATGGGTGCTTGTCTCTACAGAGTTTGTACGTTTTCCTCATGACCTACATGGGGTTTTTCCAGGATCTCCAGTATCCTCACACACTCCAGAGATGTACAGGTTTGTAGGCTAATTGTCTTGGTATAATTGAACATTTTCCCTAGCGTGTATAGAATAGTATAAGTGTGTGGGGATTGTTGGTCGGCACAAACTTGTGGGCCAAAGGGCCTGTTTCCGCACTCTCTCTCTAAACAAAACTAACCTAAAATTCATCTTCCAACCCAAATATTTTCAGGATTTCGGAAGAAATTTTAGCGCCTTAGTATTTAATGAGGTCACAGAGAGAATGTATAAATTCCACCCAGAGGAGAGAATTGAACCTGGGTCTTTGGCACTGTGGGACAGTGTACCTAGTTGCAACACGGATGCTTTTGTGTGTGTGTGCATGTTTGTGTGTGCATGCGTGTGTGTGTGTGTGTGTGTGTGTGTGTGTGTGTGTGTGTGTGTGTGTGTGTGTGTGTGTGTGTACATAGGAAATGTCAAATCATCTGATTACAACTCTTTAAATTGACCCAATCCCAGCGTCCCACTAGGGGCGCTGGACTGCCAGCCCCGACGTCGGACTGACATCACCCCGGGGAGCGGGCCTGAACATCGGGCCGCCCATAGCGGCGACTGCAGGGGGTTCGGGGAGGCCCCGACCACGGGGGACAGTGGGGAACACCAGGGGAAGAGACTGACTTTGGTGCCTTCCCTCACAGTAGGAAATTTTGATCCTGCTGTGGGGGGGATGTTTTATGTTGAATCCTATCTACTCCATGTTGTGTTCTTTATTTTTACTGTATGGCTGTATGGTGATTTAATTTTGCTGTGCCAATTGGCACATGTGACAAATAAATGCATCTTATCTTATCTTAATGCATCTTATCTTATCTTATCTCACAAGTGAGGAAGAAGAGCAGGGAAAGAAAATACAAAATATCTAATGTGCAAAATGTCTAATGTCTGCATAAATGGTAACTCTTGCACCCCCCGGTTCCACTGGATGTTGAGAAAAAAATCATATTCAAGTTCAAGTTGACATTTATTGTCACGTGCACCAATTGGTACAGTGAAATTTGAGTTACCATACAGCCAAACGAATAAAAAGAACACAACACACGATAGAATTTAACATGAACAGCCCCACACAGCAGAATCAATGTTTCCCACTGTGAGGGAAGGCAATAAAGTTCAGTCCTCTTCCTCTTTGTTCAGCCGTGGTCAGGGCCTTTTGAGCCCACCGCAGTCACCGCTACGGCAGCCCGATGTTCAGGCCCTCTCGCCGGGATGATGGACCTCCGACGTCGGAACGGAGAACATTCGCAGCAGCTTGGAGTTTTTGAATTGGCCTCTTCTTACCGGAGACCGCGGTCTCGAAGTCTACAGGCCGAGCTGGTTCAACACTGGCGGCCCTCGGCAAAGGGATCCCAGGACTTTGCGATGTTAACGTCAGCGTCGCCCGCGGCTAGATGCTCCACAACCACAGCTCCACGATGTCAAAGCAGAAGGCCCAACACTCCGGAGCTTCAACACGGCGATCCCGGTAAGGCACCGCCCGCTCCGCGATGGTAAGTCAGTGCTGCGCCGCTGCTGAAGCTCTGGTCAGTCTCCGGCAGGAAAGGCCATGCCAATCCCGATGGTAGGCCGTGAGGGGGGTGGGGCGAAGATGCAACTCGGAGAATAGTCGCGCCCTCGACCAGGAGGTGACGGAGAAACGGTTTCCCCCTTACCCTCTCCACCTCCCCCACATAAAAAAGACTACGAAACAGCCAAAAACATACTTTTAAACTGACTAAAAATAACAAAAAGACAAAAAAACAGACAGACTGTAGGCAGAAGCTGCCTACAGCACCCCTGGTGGACATATGAAACTACATGCTTAGTTATCTTCCTTAGTGGTGACTACATGCTAGGCCAGATCCATGTGTCTACCTACCTGAAAGGAAAGAGCCCAGAGGAATAGCCCAACCTATTGCAAATTTGGTCATATTTCAGTGGACAAAATATCTTCTTCCAACATTGTCCCTTATTTGTACCTTCATTAAAGGCTATTTCTCCATCCACACCTATCCAATGTGACCTCTGGGTCACAGAATCAATGGGACAGTGAACTATTTGAAATTGATAGAAAGCACTTGTCTTAGGGCTAGTCTTAATTGCGGTACAATAGTTGAATGAAATAAATTGTCCCAGCAGTGTACCACGGAAGGTTATGAAGATAAATTCAGAATTGCCATCAATAAATCCATGCAACATTCACATTCTGACAAATATCAGCTTTATAACCATATAACCATATAACAATTACAACACGGAAACAGGCCCTCTCGGCCCTTCCAGTCCGTGCCGTTGACATTATGACATTCCTTCTTAGGCCTGCTTGAAATAAAGTTATGGAACTTGGAAATGCTTACTGATAAAAAAACATAAAAATGATAAAAACTGATTAAAAAAATGTCATCCTTTAAAACTTGTGACTGATCGTTGTTGATTGAATTGCAACATTAACTATTCTGCTTCTTGCTGAGACAAGCCAAATCAAATCTTTAAACTTTGATAATTCCCATAAACATAAAATAATATTTTGTATTTGTTAGTCAAATATGTGGCATGCACACAAAAACGCTGCTTGTTTTCAATTCATTTCTCTCTCCTTAACTATTTTATCGAAGTAAGGACTTTCTGACACCTCAACTATGCAAGTATCCCAAAAGCAGCAAAGATAATACAGCAGGCGCAAAGTCTGGTATCGGATATGCTAGAAGAACTTGCTAGCAGCACATCATCCAAAGAGACACAATATACAATGAAATGTTTTTGAAGTGTTGTAAGTTAAACAACACGGCAACCAAATTGTTCCCAGCATGCTGCCACAAAGAGCAACGTGATAGTGACCTAATGATCCGATATTTGGTGATGATGAGTGAGATATAAATATTAACAAGGCACTGAGAACTTTCCTCTTTGTCCTCAAAATAGCACTATCAATTATTTACCATCCAGCAAACAGCGCCTTGATTTAACATCCTATGCAACAATCCTTTCTGAACAAGAGAGTCAACTTAAATTTGGATGGTCATGTCTCAAGTACGGATGAGCTCACACCTTCCAATTTAGAGGTAAGTTGATTGGGGGTGAGGTGGAGGAGAATGACTCTTATTGCAAAGCATCTGGCAGCTAAAGTCGAACATTGTTGCTTGAAGTCCTGAAGTAATTGATACCAGTACAACCAACATGGGATAGTACGGATGCACCAGTATTTAATACACCAACAGGTATTTGCTCGCGCTAACCTGTTGCTTGCCCGGGAGAACACAATGATATTATTGCACTCATCTGCACCTCATTAAAGACGTCACTGAAAGTCAAATGCAGGAGTATACTGACAGAAGAACTGTGAAGTTTACATCAAAAATATTTATGCATAATTAAAGAAAAATATTCCAAGTGCACTCCCCATTCTCCGCTAAACAAGCTGATGCGTAATTTTTGTTTGTCTTTGCATACTGGCCGGCTGTTCATTTGGCCTGCATGAGCAAGGAAAGGCATTTGAAATGTAACCAAATCATATGCAAATTAAGTTAATTAGTGAAAAACAACATTAAATGTGACTGCCTGAAAGTTTCGCATTTTAGTGTATTGGTCCTGGATTTTAGATGGATAATTTTGAGTTATTGCAACTAAATGAGAAAATTGCACGAATACGCAACTGGTTTGTCAGTAGCTGAGAAGGAAAATAAAAGGGTCTCATTTTTGGAACTCTACCCTTTTCACATTTTGTGTCTATCTTCAATGTAAACATTCCTTCCTATCACATTCCTCCCTATCAGATTCCACTTCTGCACCATTTTCTTTCCACTTCACCTCTAGCCTTGGTTACCATCTCAGCCCACTGCCAATCATCCCTCCTCAGTTAAATCCACCCATCATTTGCCAGTTATCGCCGCAACACCTTTCTACCAGATTTTTCCCCTCTACTCCATCAGTGGAACCACCCCTCTTTGACATGCTGTTCCTCCAATTTCCTCCAAAGTCCTATTTTGGAATGACTAAATTATTGCTCTCTCTGCTCTCCAATATAGATGCAAACGATCCCATGGTGATATTTTGAGGGCGAGCAGACTGGTTCTCCCCAGCACCCTGTGGGACAATAGGTACAGGTTGTGCACTGGATGGTCCATAGTTATCAATTTCTGGCAAAAAAAGCAACGGAAATTGGGGCAATAAAACTAATAAAAATATTCTTCGTGAAAACTGCGTTGAATAAGGGAAGAAAAGTATCTTTTGGCAAAGGAGAAAATATTTTGTACAATGTGAATAATAACATCGAAAATAGTAGATTTACACCATCTGCACAGAGATAAATACTTTGAGATTGTTGGCAACAGTCTGCACGCACAATTGAATATCAATGCATATCTTTAAAGTGCTTACTGAGGAATATGATTGTCCAGGGAAAGCCAGCCTCAAGTCCCTTTAACTAGTTGCTGCTGACAGTATGGCATTGCCTGTTTACATCTATCAGTCTATCTGGTTATCGGTTGGCAAGGTATAGTCACCAACAATCTCATCCATTCATATTGTTCTGATCCAAACCAATGATAATGACAATCCACACACCCCTGAGAATGCATTAGGTTACAGGATATTTGAATACAAAGCCAGCCTTGTGGCGAGTGGTGGGCGTGTAGGTTTGCTGCAGATGCTGGGAAGTTAATTTTGAGCTGTTATGGTAACATCTCCATGTACTGTACGTAGCCGTGGTGCACTCTTTTGAAGTTGAGAAGAATAATTGGAATTAGTGCAAATGGGAGCTTGATGATATGTGTGGACTGAGTGGGCAGAATAGTCTGCTTCAATGCAGAATGACTTTGACAATTCAGTAAATAAAATGTTGGGATAAAATTATATTAAGAATTTAAAGTCATCATAAGCGATGGGTGTAGCATATTGAGGAAGAACAGGTTATTTTAGTTGTATGGTATTGGATAGGCCAGGGTTTGTTGTGGAAAAAACTCTAGACGCATAAAATCATGACAAATTTGTGAGTATTTTCATAAGTGGCCAGATTCCTGCCGAGCAAAGGGGTGAAGATTTCCCAGGCGAGATGGCAATGTGGAGCTGAGGTTTCAATCAGATCAGCCATGATCTTATTAAAGGTGGACCACACTCGAGGTGCCAAGTGGTCAGTCCTTCTCCTACTTCAGATGTTCTATTCAATTTCCAGCCCAAAGTTAAAAGAGATAGCAGCCCAGGTTTCATGACTGAAAGCATTTATATCTGCAGACTCCTGATTTAAAGATTAACTACGTGTGAACACATCTTGTTGTAATCTTTACTTTGGTTACAACATGCTGTCAAGAGATATTCTCCCCAACTTCCAACTCGCACGATGCAACATTCTGTGTTTGTAACAAAAACAAAAAAACAATGGTTCAATGATTTAACGGTGCTTTATTGTAATTTGTGCAAATGCACAGTGAAATTATTTCCTTACAAAAAGGCCAGTAGTGTATTGCCATACCCAAGCACAATCCCCCAATTGGCAAAGTGTACAGAAATAGTCCACTGAGCGCGCATGAAAGAGGTGCCATGTTTCAGAGCCATTTTCAAAGTCACCGTTCCTATCAGCGTTGCCCAATCCAGACAAGGCCCCAGGCTGCTGCGGGCTCCCAGGCTGCTGCGGCCCCCCAGGCTGCTGCGGCCCCCCAGCCATCGCCTTCCTTGATCCCTCTCATCGCCCGTTTAACTCTGTCTATAGTGGAGAACAGAAATGGGTGAAAGCTTTGCAACACCCCCCTGTTCACTCTGTAATGATGACCCTGGGCTTCTGATGGCCCTCAATTCAATTATCTGTGCCACTGAAATCTACGGCCCCCTCCACGCTCTTCCCCCTCCCTACCCTACCCCATCTCCGTCCTCCCATCCCTCCCCCACAGCTCTCCCCCTTCGCCATCCCTCTCTCCACCTCCACCCCTCTCTCCTCCCCCCTCTCCATCTCCCTCTCCTCACCCCCTCCTCCTCCCACCCCCATCCCTCTTTCCCCCACCCCCTTCCCTCTCCCCACCCCCCTTCCCCTCTTCCCCCACCCCCTTCCCCCTCCCCTCCCTAGTCTTCCCCCCTCCCTCCACACTTCCCCCTCCCTCCACACTCTTCCCCCTCTCTCCCCTACCCCATCTCCCTCCCCCACACCTCTCTCCCCCTCCCCTCTCTCTTCCCCTCCCCACCCCCTCTCCTCCCCCTCTCCATCTCGCTCTCCTCACCCCTCTCCCTCTCCCCCCTGCTCCTGCCACCACCATCACTCTCTCCCCCCACCCCCTTCACTCTCTCCCCCGACCCTTCCCTCTCTCCCCCCCCGCCCCCTTTCCCCTACTCCTCTGTCCCCTCTTCCACCACTCCCCTTACCCCTCTCCCCCTACCCCTCTGTCCCTCTTCCACCACTCCCCCTACCCCCCTCCCTCCTTCCCTCACCACTCTTCCGCTTCTCCCCCGCTTTCCCCCACCCTCTCCCTCCCCACCCCTCTCTCTCCCCCTCCCTTCCCCCTCTCCCCCCACCCCTTTTTTTCCCTACCCCTCTCTCCCTTCCACCACTCCCCCCTACATATCACTCTCCCTCCTCTCTTTCCCCCTCTCTCCCTCCCTCCCTCTCTCTCTCTCCCCTCCCCTCTCTCTCTCCGCTGTCTCTCCTCTCTGTCTCTCCCCTCTCTCTCTCTCCCCTCTCTCTCTCCCCTCTCTCTCTCCCCTCTCTCTCTCTCTCCCCTCTCTCTATTCCCCCCTCTGTCCACCCCCCTCTCTCTCCCCCCTCTCTCTCCCCCTCTCCCTCCCCCTTCTCTCTCTCCCCCTCTCCCTCCCCCCCTCTCTCCCCCCTCCCTCTCCCCCCCTCTCTACCCCCCTCCCTCTCTCCCCCCTATCTCCCCTCCCCCTCTCTCCCCTCCCTCTCTCCCCCATCCCTCCCTCTCCCCCCTCTCTCCTCTCCCCCCCTCTCTCCTCTCCTCCCCCCCCTCTCTCTCTCCTCTCTCTCTCTCTCCTCTTCTTGCTCTCTCCCTCTCTCTCTCTCTCTCTCCCTCTCCCCTCTCTCCCCCCCTCTCCTCTCTCTCTCCCATTCCCTTCCCCCACTCAACGCTCACCTCTCCCCCTCTCTCCCTTCCCCCCTCTCCTCCCCATCCCCAATCTCTCCCCATCCTCTCCCCCCTCTCCATCTCCCCCTCTCCTCGCCCTCTCCCTGTCTCCTCCACCTCCTTCCCCCCCCTCTCTCACCCCCTCCCCTGTGTGTGTGTGGGGGGGGTTTAGTGTGTGTGTGTGAAGTCGCAGCAACCCCCCCCCCCCCCCCCCCCCGCAAACGCGCATTGGGAAACAGACTCAACGGGTCTGCACTTGGTCTAGTAACTATTAAAACTGTCATTGGTTTGTAACGGATGCTATTTGTTTAAGCTGTTTGTGAATTTACTCCTCCACCCTTTGCTGTAATGGAGAATTACATATTCCTGTAGAGGTCTTCCTCCTCAACATTTTGTTTTGAAAATTTGAACATTTGGTTATTAATTTCCCTGCTTTTTTAGTAAAGAACATCAAAAACATTAAAATCTAGATGCTGCATGACTCACAGAGCCATCTTACAGATGTCCAATCACAATGGATCTCATTTACCTATGATATGACATCACAATGGGACAGGGCTGGGTGATTGGAACCTTCAGGTGGTTCCACTAAAATCAAACAGCTGCATGAGCCACAGAGCCATCTCACAGATGTACAATCACAATGGATCTCATTTACATATGCCATCACAATGGGACAGGTGTGATAGAAACAATCAGATTTTCCTGCCAGGCGGAGTCTCATATCTTCCAGATGTAGTGTTTCAAACATAGTTGAAATCCACATATTTAATGTTGGTATAGGCGCATTTTTCCAGAATTTTGAGATTAGCTTTTTTCCTATTATTAAGCCGTAATCAAATAGATTCTTTTGATACATATTTAATTCCGAACTACCTACCTGCTGTCAGTCCGAAAATAATCCATTCTGGCTTTGGTGTCATTTTTATTTTAAACAGTTTTGTGAAAATTTCAAAGATTTCAATCCAAAACCTTTGAATTTTTGTACAGAAGATGAATGAGTGTGCTGTAGTAGCTTCTTGACACTGGCATTTATCACAAATTGGTGAAACGTTAGGGAAAAATTTATTGTTCGTTGTTAGCTAGGAAAAATTAGTTTTCTCTCTCTCCCCTCTAATCTCTCCCCCCTCCCTCCCTCCCACCCCTGCCTTTCCCCCACTCCCCCTCCACTCTCTCCCTCTCCTCTCTCTCTCCAACCTCTCTCCACCTCTCCCTCCCTCTCCCCTCCTCCTCTCTTCCTCCTCCCCTCTCTCCCCCTCTCCCCTCTCCCACCCCTCCCTCCTCCCTCCCCCTCCTCTCCCCTACCCCTTCCCCTCCCCCACCCCTTCACTACCCCCCTCACCCTCTCCCCCCCCCTCCTCCTTCCTACCTCCCTCCTCTCTCCCTTCCCCCCCTCTCCCCCTCCCCTCCCCACTTCCACTCCACTCTCCATTTCCCCCTCTCCTCCCTCCATCCCTCCCTCCCTCCCTCTCCCCTCTCTCCACTCCACCCATCTCCCTTCCTCCACCCTCCTTCTCCCCTACTCCAACCCCCCCTCTACCCCTCTAACCCCCCACCCAACCCCCCTCCCCCTCCTCCAACCCCCTCTCCCCTCCTCCAACCTGTGCTCCCCCTCCCCTCTACCCCCTCCCTTTCCCCCCTCTTTTCCCCAACTCCCTACCCTCATCTCCCCCCTCCTCTCTCCCCCTCCTCTCTCCCCACCTCCTCTCCCCACCTCCTCTCCCCCCTCTACTCCCTTGCCCCCTCCTCTCCTCCTTCTCTCTCTCTCCCTCCTCTCTCTTCCCTCTCTCTCCCCTTTCCCTCCTCTCCCCCTTCCGTCTCCCGCTCCCACACCCCCCCCCCCATGTGTATGGCAGGTGGTTAGTGTGCGTGCGAACCCCCCCCCCCCCCCCCCCCGCAACGGGACGCAGCGGGTCTGCACTTGGTCTAGTTAACATTACCGGTCGGTTATCCTTGGTTCTGAAAACTACTGCTTACGTTTTTTTTCCCAATGAGCCAATGAGATTCACCGGTCAGCACCGGCTACATCCTACGAGAACCTTTGACCTCCTGGCGACCCACTAGGACCTCCTGGCGACCCACCTACCGCACGAGAATTCTCGCTACTCTCAATGGCGGCTTCATTCTAGTCGCCACTAATTTTTCAACATGTGGAAACATTTGCGGCAACCATAATGAGGTTCCTGCATAGTCTCCTGCAGTCGCCTAAAAAGTCGCCTAAGTGGGACAGGCCCCCAAGACAGAAAAAAAAGTGGAAGCAGACTGCAGGAGAAAATAGGAAATGCATTGCTCAGAGAAATTACCTGAATCAAGTTCAATTTTCAAGTTCAAGTGAGTTTATTGTCATGTGTCCCTGATAGGACAATGACATTCCTGCTTTGCTTCAACACAACAGAACATAGTAGGCATTGACTACAAAACAGATAAGTGTGTCCATATACCATTATATAAATATATACACACATGAATAAATAAACTGATGAAGTGCAAATAACAGATAATGGATTATTAATGTTCAGAGTTCAGGCTCCTGTACCTTCTACCCGAAGGTAGTAGGGAGGTGAGTGTGTGGCCAGGATGGTGTGGGTCTTTGATGATACTGCCAGCCTTTTTGAGGCAGCGACTGCGATAAATCCCCTCGATGGAAGGAAGGTCAGAGCCGATGATGGACTGGGCAGTACTTGCTACTTTTTGTAGTCTTTTCCACTCCAGGGAGCTCAAGTTGCCGAACCAAGCCACGATGCAACCGGTCAGCAAGCTCTCTACAGTGCACCTGTAGAAGTTAGAGAGAGTCCTCCTTGACAAACTGACTCTCCGTAATCTTCTCAGGAAGTAGAGGCGCTGATGTGCTTTCTTGATAATTGCATCAGTGTTCTCGGAGCAATCTCAATAATTAAGGAAGAAAGTCTATGAGACAAAAAAAAGACCCCACCCTACATTACAATCTGAGCAGACATAGGGAGCCCTGAGGCCTCTGCATAATTTAACATGATGGATGTTGCACCAAATGCATTACAAATTACCTCAGTTCTTTGACAATGTACATTGTCAAAGAACTGGATGATTCACTACCATTGTAGAAAAAGAATGGCATCTGCAGTGTAATGAATCACAGAATGTAAAACTCTTACATAAATAAGTTTTCTACTCTAAGGGAAGAACATTACCAACATGAAGGAGATCAAAATGTGAATGGTGAACACGCTTACAGAAAGCTACCCATTTGAACACAAATTTTACTTCGGAGTCACGTGAGTGACTACGTGAAGACCCCGCCAGCACGTATGCGCGACATATCGTCTACCGCTTTGTGCATCGACAGGCTGTGGAAGCGCTGCTCCACCAGCGGTAAGTTTCAAACCTGAAGGTAAAGTGCCTGTCCCACGAGCATGCAACCTGCATGCAGCAAGCGCGACCAAACCGGGAGCGGGGGTCGCGCAGAGGTCGGGTGATCCCCGTACAGGGCCGGTCCCACCAGCATGCGCCTGAACGCGGCAAGCATGACCAAACGGGAAGCGGGGCCGCGCGGAGGTCGGGTGAGTGACGCGAAGTTGGAGCGAAGACCGCGGTAATTTGCCAAGGACAGAGAGGGACACAGAGGCACACACAGAGAGGGTCACGGAGGCACATAGAGAGGGACACACAGAGAGGGACACGGAGGCACACAGAGAGGGACACACAGGCACGCAGAGTGGGACACGGAGGCACGACGTCGAGGCGGTGCGTGCAGCGTTGAGGAGGCTGTGGGCCGACAGGCTGTTGCCGCGCGGAATTTTTGAACACGGTCAGCATGATCAAACCGGAAGCGGGGCCGCGCAATGTCGGGACCAGCTCCGCACAACTCCATACAGCTCCGGCGAGCGAAGTGGGACCAGCCTCGCGAGGCCGGACGGCTCAAGCGACCACGTGAGGTCGCGCTTGCCGCATGGAGTCGCGTGCTGGTGGGACAGGCCCTTAAGTTTTCAACAATTCCAGGTCTGTTTTCTCCTTGCAGGAAGCTAGTTTAGAGTTCCTGCTGGGGATATCACGGAATCCCCTACACCGCAGGGAAATCCCGGCTGCAAGAATCACGGGGATGCCCGGCTCGGGGGGGGGGGGGGGGGGGGGGGGGTAACCCCACCACAGACTTCGCGGGGAATCCCGTCTTCAGGGACCGCGAGGCAATCCCGGCTGTGGTAAACCGCGTAGATTGGAATCCGCGGGGAACCCGGGACAGCAAGAAGAGTCAAGCCGCGGGGTGAACCCGGCTCGGGGGAATCCGGCCGCGGAGACCGCGGGAAGATTCTGGCCGCGGGGTGAACCCGGCTCAGGGAAACCCGGCCGCGGGGACCGCGGGAAGATTCTGGCCGCGGGGTGAACCCGGCTCGGGGAAACCCGGCCGCGGGGACCGCGTGAAAGAAACAAGCTGTGGGATTAACCCGGCTCGGGGAACCCGGCCGAGGGGACTGTGTGGAAGACACGGCTGCGGACCGCAGAAGTGCAAATAGCCGGCGGCATTTTTTCAGACTCCGACGGCCCAGAGAGGTTCAACGGCGTCTGAAAAGCCTGGGCAGGCCAGGAGGGTTCCCCTCCGACATGGGTACATCCTCGGACGTTTTTTACCCATGTGGAGCATGGATAGGCGTCAGTAGAGAGCTCATCCCACTAATGCTCCATCCTGATATGGTCCATGGAATGGCATATCAGCAGAAGTATACCGCCGGCGGATAAGCAAGGTCCAGGCTGGAAGATTCACCGCCTGCGGATAATGACAGCGGCCATTTATCCCGCAAGGAGCGGAAGACTCGGAAGTATGTCCAGGGAACATACTGGAGTACAAGCGTGAGGTTCCAGAAAATTCTGGCATGGCATCAAGACCTTCGCTAACGAAGAAACCTGGAGGCCAGAGTTCCCTCGTGAAGGAGCAGCGACCTCACGCCACACCATTACAAGAACAGGTGCCGGCTGTGAGATACCATGCACCTGCAAAATTGTTCCTGAAAGGACCAGCAGTGAACAGCGCTATGTGGGGGTACAATGCACACTTCAAAATGAACTGCTTCCAGAAGAACGCCATCGGACCTGCCTTAAATTCCAAATCTGCAGGTTCAAGTGAGGCCAGCAATGTCCAGCCGCCGAATCCTCTCTTCAGGAAACTTGCCCAAACAGGTAAGACCCGGATGAAGCATTAAAGCTGTCCGGCTTATCAAGGTACCACGGCAACAACGCACCCCATGCCTCTATCGACAGCAAGTGTTTCACTGAAGGTGGTGGCAGCTTCAAAACTGGGCACAGGTCTTTCAGGCCAAGGCCCAAACCGGTCCTCAGGGAATTGGGTCCACGCTCTCCAAATCTGGGACGGAATTAGAACTCGCACCAGGGGCCTTTGGGCTTACCATAAGACCACCAATTACCATGAAGGTAGGTGGGTCTGTTTCTTTCCAGAATGTGAGGTATGTGGACCATTTACAAGTTGATAAATTTACATTTGTTTTATGCAAGCAAGACAGAGTTGCCTTTCAAGACAGGCCACAGTTGCGGCCTGCTCATTGTCACAATGGAAGATATCAGTTCAACTCGCATGTGCAGTATAGACATTTCTGAATAGGAAACTTCACTACTGTCTAACAACAGAGGAACAGTTTCCACTCACAGGGCTCACCGGAGATATTTGAAATTTAGCTGGATGGGGCAATGATACAGTCAAAAGCACTGCAAAAATGGGCTACCTTCAGCGTTGGATATCCTCTGCATACATAAATCAATTCATTGACTTGCAGACTGGGAAGACCATTCCTGCGGCTCGGATTGTTAAACCACACCATGGACGTGCTCACTGCAATTGCAGGGATAGCACCAAATAAGCAGTACTTTCCTCATAGGAGATGGGAAGTATTTTGTTATTACATATAATTTGGCACGGATGACTGACGTCTTGAAGTTCAGTTTCTATATGGGGTTTGACAATCATTAATAGAGTGCCATTTACTGTGCCCAACGTGCCTTCTCAGCAGGGTACACAAAAAGCTGGAGAAACTCAGCGGGTGCAGCAGCATCTAAGGAGCGAAGGAGATAGGCGACGTTTCGGGTCGAGACCCTTCTTCTTCGTGCCTTCTCAGCATATTGGCTGCGGGGAGCAGAATCCGCTCTGTCGGGTCTCACCTTCTGATATCTAGATTATAAAGGGTATCTTCAACTCGCAACCCCCCAGGCCAGGTACGCAGAGATATGGGATGTTAACATTGGAACATCCCTGTCCTTGGTCAAACTCACTAACTCATGGTTATATTCATGGTGCTGAGTCAGCGCAACAGGCCCAGTCTTTGCATAGCTGTGACTGGACAGGATGATTATTCTGCAGGCAAATTGCATTTATGTTTATGACTTAATCAGCAGAATACACCAGGGACATCAGGTCTCAAACTAGAATTGTTGGCATATCCCATGGACCTTCGGTTGTGTGTGGCCACACATCTACACCAGTATGTTAAGGTCACTAGAGCCTTAGATACTCTGAACTAGCTGTGATTTTTAGTCACATAAAGTCTCATAAGAAAATATCACTACAGACCATCTCCAGGTGGTTAAAATGGGTTCTGGGATACAGGAGACATTCAAGTCTCACTCCACCCAGGCTGCAACAATATCAGCAGCAGGGGATGGACGTTTCGCGGGACCACATCCTTGCGTCTGCAGGATGGTCTAACGACTGATCTTCCAAACATTTTAGAAATACCCTTTGCCAGACCGGGGGTATTTGCCAACTCTATTTTAGGTCTGTTTTATAGTTTCCTCCCTGTTAAGGGAGGTCACAATTACCATTACTTGTCCATTAATAGCATCAACATGTCTATCCCTATGTCATGTCTGAATGCATTATTAATATTCACTCTTCACTGATGCAGTGAGTGATGCATGGACCCGTCTCCACGGCATGAAATCACAGAGCTTTAAAATCTTCACCGAGTCACTCACGTGACTCCGAAGTAAAATAGTAAGATTAAAGGAGAACTTACCAGTTTGAAGTTTGATCTTTATTTTTATGAGGAGTTACGTTGAGGGATTACGTGCCCTCCGCTCCCAACCCTCTATTATAAAGGTCAACTGGTATTTTAGTTTTCTTATCTTACTATATTTAGTCAACTTCTGTTATCTGTGATTTCCCACCGCTGCTTTGAAGAATGTCGCGCATGCCTGCTGGCGGGGTCTTCATGTAATCCCTCAACGTAACTCCTCGTAAAATAAACTCCAAACTTCAAACTGGTAACGGGTAAACGGGTTTTTTGGCGGCCGCGCGTGCATGCGCACACTCACACACATGCGCGAGGTTTCAGAGGCGCAATCCAACGTTAAATGCAGCTCAACTCTGCCTGTCTCGCCGGGAGGGGGAGGGGGGGGCACTCGGGTGGGGACGGGACAGCGCCGGAGACCCAGACCCGGCCGGGGTCGATCCTGGCTGTGGATGAGGCGCAGATCTGTGCCACGTCTCCCTCCTCCAATCACCGCACTCTATCCTCAGTCCCACCCCCCCTCCCACTCCCCCCTCCTCCAATCATCGCGCTGAATCATCATGTCCCGCCCCCATTGCCTGTCTGACCGACGTCTCTCTCGTCCAATCGGCGCCCTCGATCAGCAGTCCCACCTCCACTGTCTCGTGGAAAGTGGAGATTTTAAAATCCGGATTACAAAACCTTGGGGGGGATGTCCCCCACCTTTCAAAACATGGGAGGGACGTGTCCCCTCTGGCCCCCCCATGTTTTCCGCCCCTGCTTAATGGTATAAAACCCCTTTGGTGAAACTGACAGTATTACAGAGCAATGAAACTGTGACGTTCTGGGTCCAGTATAAGCAAAGGAAAAGGAACACATCATTCCCTGAGTTTGAAATGTACGCAATGCAATCTCTCTCCCTCATTCTCATCCAAAAATCAAATTCTTAAAAAATACTTCTTCATCCAAGTTCTTGATCACCTAATTTATATGGTTTTGAATCATGTTTAGTGTCACAACATTAGTGAGCAACACCAATGCAATTTGGTATGATGTATAAATATTATGATTATTAACAGGTTTAAATTAACCTGAAAATCAATCCTCCATGCACATATGTTCAATTTCTTCCAGTTTTGTTTGGAAACCCTGATTTTATTTTAAGCATCATATGAAATATCAATAAAACACCAGCTTTGGGCAGCACAGTGGCACAGTGGTAGAGTTGCTGCTTTACAGAACCAGAAACCCATGTTTGATCCTGACTATGGGTGCTACTTGTATGGAGTTTGAACGCTCTTCCTGTGACCGCGTGGGTTTTCTCTGGATGCTCCGCCGTCCTCCCAAATTCCAAAGACATGCAAGTTTATAGGTTAATTGGCTTCTGTAAATTGTCCCCAGTGTGTAGGATCGAACAAGTGTATGGGTGATCGTGGTCAGCAAGGGCTTAGTGGGCCAAAGGTTTTGTTTCCATGTTGTAAGCTAAACTAACTGGAAAATACTAAAATAATATTGAATTGTGCATTTTGTAATATTTCAGTCAAGTTCTTTTTATTTCCTTACAGCATTTGAATGCTTTGGCAATTAATGCCTTGACGTAATTACCTTTAAGGGAGCCAACTTCAAAGTGTTCTGTTGGGCCATTTCACAGGCAGTTAGTCAGCAATTACTTTTAAAATCGAGTCACATTTGGATTAGACTAAAAATGGAAGACTTTCTTTGCCAGCAGAAATGCATGAATCAGCTGGTGGAGGGGGGTGGAGGGGGGGGGGGGGGGGGGTAGATAATGGGTTGAATTGACCTTCTTGATGTCACAAGGAAACACAGATATATGGAATAGAATAATCCAGTTTTGTCATTATCACTGGTTTCCAAGAATTAACTCCAGAATATTTAACCAATGTATACTCCCCACATAGATAGATAGACACAAAAAGTTGGAGCATCCCAATGGATCAGACAGCAGCTCTGGCGAAAAGGAATTGATGACATTTCGGGTCGAGAAGAAGGGTCTCAACTCGAAACGTCACCTATTTTTTTTCTCCAGAGATGCTGTCTGACCCATTGTTACTCCAGCTTTTCATATCTATCTTTAGTTTAAACCAGCATCTGCAGTTCCTTCCTACACATATACGCCCCAACTGCCTTCGTGTAATTTAAATTAATGTGCACATCACTGTATATTTTCTTTTTGTCATAGATTTTTGTAACAACAAAGGAGGCGATTTAGCCCATTAAATCTATGCCAGCTCTTGTTCCCCCACTTGTTACATATTCCCTCATCAATACTCACTAACACTCCACTGATACTCCCATAAAATACCTTTACCTGGGGTAGAATATTAATTAACTTAGCTCATGGTCATTTTGCTAGCAATGTGGATTGATTTGCATTTATTAATTTCTTTGTAATCTGGATATGTCTGATAAGGGTTTATTGTCTATCATAGAACTATGCAGCATGGAAACAGGCCTTTCTGCCCAACTCCTACATGCCAACCAAATTGCCTAACCAAAATAGTGCATTTGCCTGTGTCTGGCCTGCCTCCCTCGAAACCTTTCCTATGCATGTAGCTGTCCAAGAATCTTTTAAATGCCATAATTGCATCTGCCTCTACCACTTCCTCTGGCAACTTGTTCCAGTCAAACAAAGTGGCCGGGTTTATTGTCATTTACACAAGTGCATTGAAGTACAGGCACAATGAAAATTTTCCTTGCAGCAGCATTTCGGGCACTTCAAATCAAGTCAAGTTTATTCATCACATACACATACGAGATGTGAAGTGAAATGAAAAGTGGCAATGCTTGCATATTGTGCAAAAAAACTACAAAACAGAATGGAACAGAATCAGCAATTACATATTTTTGGGAAAAAAAAAGAAAGAAAGAAAAAACAGCAATTTTAAAAAGACACCACACAGCAGTAAATTGGTACAGTAAGTTAGTCCCTGGTGAGATAGGAGTTTACAGTCCTAATGGCCTCTGGGTAGAAACTCCTTCTCATCCTCTCTGTTTTCACAGCATAGCAACGGAGGCGTTTGCCTGACCGTAGCAGCTGGAACAGTCCGTTGCTAGGGGTGGAAAGGGTCCCCTATGATCTTGTTGGCTCTGGATCTGCACCTTCTGATGTAGAGTTCCTGCAGGGGGGCGAGTGTAATTCCCATAGTGTGTTCGGCCGAATGCACTACTCTCTGCAGAGCCTTCTTTTCCTGGACAGAGCAGTTCCCAAACCAGATTGTAATGTTTCCGGACAAGATGCTTTCCACAGCCGCTGAGCAGAAGCACTGGAGGATCCTCAGAGACACTCTGAATATCCTCAATTGCCTGAGGTGGTAAAGGCGCTGCCTTGCCTTACTCACCAGTGCTGCAGCGTGTGATGTCCATGTCAGATCCTCAGAGATGTGGACTCCCAGGTATTTAAAGCAGCTCACCCTATCCACAGTATCCCCATTTATCTTCAGTGGTGTGTACGTCCTCGGATGTTGTGCCCTCCTAAAACTCCTTAGTTTTTTTGACATTCAAGAGGAGTCTGTTGTCCTGACACCAGAGTGCCAGATCAGCCACCTCCTCCCGGTAGGCGTTCTCATCGTTATCGGAGATCAGGCCCACCACCACAGTGTCATCAGCAAACCTGAATATAGAGTTGGAGCTGAACCTAGCCACACAGTCATGTGTGTACAAGGAGTACAGAAGGCTGAGTACGCAACCCTGGGGGGATCCCTGTGCTCTGGGTGAGGGACTTTGATGTATTTCCTCCCATCTTGACTACCTGGGGCCTGGCAGTGAGAAAGTCCAGGACCCAGGCACACAGGGGGGGTGTTGAGCCCCAATTCCAGCAGCTTCTCAGCAAGTCTGGTGGGGACTATCGTGTTGAAGGCTGAACTGAAGTCTATGAACAGCATCCTCACATAGCCCCCCTTCTGGCTGTCGTGGTGAGAGAGAGCGGTGTGCAGAACCTGGGAGACCGCATCGTCCGTGGATCTGTTCGGACGGTATGCGAATTGTAGCGGGTCCATGTTGCGAGGGAGGAAGGCGCAGATGTGTTTCTTGACCAGCCTCTCAAAGCATTTCATGACTATCGTCGTGTGGGCCACCGGACGGTAGTCATTCAGACAAGCTGGAGAGGCATTCTTTAGTACAGATACAATGATGGATCTTTTGAAGCAGGCAGGGACGAGGGACTTGGCCAGGGAGAGGTTGAATATTGTAGTGAGCACTGGAGCTAGCTGCGCAGCACAAGACTTAACTACTCGCCCGAGATGCCATCTGGGCCTGCAGCTTTCCTCGTGTTCACACGTCAGAACCCTCCTCACATTGTGCTCGGACAACGAGAGTGTGTACCCATCCCCAGTGGTGGCCCGCCCTCCAGCCTTGCTAGCCACCGTGCTGGCAGTGTTACATAGAAACATAGAAACATAGAAATTAGGTGCAGGAGCAGGCCATTCGGCCCTTCGAGCCTGCACCGCCATTCAATATGATCATGGCTGATCATCCAACTCAGTATCCTGTACCTGCCTTCTCTCCATCCCCCCTGATCCCTTCAGCCACAAGGGCCACATCCAACTCCCTCTTAAATATGGCCAACGAACTGGCCTCAACTACCTTCTGTGGCAGAGAATTCCACAGATTCACCACTCTCTGTGTGAAAAATTATTTTCTCATCTCGGTCCTAAAATACTTCCCCCTTATCCTTAAACTGTGACCCCTTGCCCTGGACTTCCCCAACATCGGGAACAATCTTCCTGCATCTAGCCTGTCCAACCCCTTAAGAATTTTGTAAGTCTCTATGAGATCACCCCTCAATCTTCTAAATTCCAGCGAGTTTGTCGTTAGCCTGGGGTGATGTCTCGAAACGAGCGTAGAAAGAGTTCAGGTCATCAGCTAGGGATGTGCCGCCGCTTCCGGTTGGGGGGGGGGGGGGGGGGGCTGCTCCAGTGGTTGGTTACAGTCGGTAGCCCCTGCCAAAGGCACAAAACATAAATGATACATAAGTAACACATAAATTCTAGAAGACTGAAAACAAAAATTGTGCAATAAATAAGGCAATGTGCAAAAATGCATAATTACAAAACCATGTACACACCTTATTATGTGTGAAGAAGTAGTTCCTCATAATCCGTTTAAATCCTTAATGAGAAGACAAGCTTACTCATAGAACACAGTACAATCTGAACTTCTTTCTCAGGATGAAAATGTTAAAGATTAGACATAACTTTTAGGTGAGAGGAACAAAGTTTAGAGTTTAAAGGAGATGTGCGGGGCATTTTTTTCCCCAGAACATGCTGCCAGGGTTAGTGGTGGCAGCAGGTACTATAGTGGCATTTAAAAGGCTTTTAGGCAGGCAGCTGGATATCCAGGACTGGAGGAATATGGGTCTCTTGCAGGCAGATGAGATTAGTTTATTTTGGCATTATGTTCGGCACAAGCATTGTGGGTTGAAGGACCTGTACTGTTCAATGTTCTATATCTTACACTCTTCTACCTATCTTACCCTCTTTCTCCCATCACCTTAGCTGCTCATCTGCAATTAAAACATTATATATTCTCCCTGCAGTGGGGAAATTAGTCTTCAACTCTAATTGTTCTTTCCAAGACCTCGGCACTAAAACTTTCTACCTTGTACAGTCTTGTTGCTCTTCAGCTGAAAAACTGATTTGGGGACTGCTGCTGGTGGTTTGCAATCAATAAAGTGCTGGTTCATCAGATAGAATAAGGTCGTTAATTTGAAGCTCCGGCTGGGTTTGGCCACAGGAACTGATCTACAAAATACTTTCAATATTTTGTTTTTTTTCTTCCACTTTCCATCAACCACAATACTTTTTGAATGACATTTGATTTGGGCAATGTCTTAATAGATATGTTAAAATATTTTGGTCACAGTATTTGAATCTGAAAGTAACTCAAAACCAAAAATGTGAATATTCCAGGAAGAGAAACATCATTATTTTAGTTTTAGGGCATGTTCTAAACGTTAAACTGTTCGATTAAGCATAACATACTATAAAGGCAATACTTACTAACGTCAAGTGATGCCGCGGCAGATATATTGGAAGGAATTATATAAATTGAGCGGATTGCAGAGTTTTTTTTCTGTCACCTCCTAAAGTGAAATAGAATCTCGCTGTATTGCATGGAAGTGGTGAGGAAACAAGGGTAAGAATGAACACTCGATGTAGTACCAAACTTATCTACGTGGGTTTGGGTCAATTGTTCGTTCAGGGTAAGATTTGTCGAATCGGGAACCGATGTTCTACAGTCTACCGTGTAAAATAAATGTTCGGCTCTTACGTGAGGAAACAAGTTGACGTCTCTACTCCAAAGGAAATAATTATTTTTACATAGCGCTTTGTTTTACCTATATGTATTAAGAAGACAGTCGAATCGGATGTATTCTATGTATTTGCAAGCGCACAATATGCCCAATAGATCAGATTTCTTGTGGATTTACAGTTCGAGCAAGAACTTATCGGCGTCAAAAAATTACCGGGATTTGGGGTGGGACGGGTGAGATAGGAAAAGAGAGAATGCAAAAAAAAAGAATGAACGAAAGCCAGAATTATACTGATTTAATGTAACAATATTAACCAGTTTGAAACCAACTTGTTCGATGCAGCAAGGGGAAATAATTATCACTGTGGTGATGGAAGTATATCGAAAGTGTTTTGTAGATCAGTGTAGTGTTTGTGGCCAAACCCAGTTAGAGCTTCAAATTACCAATGTTATTATATCTGATGAACCTGCATTTTATATATTGTAAACCGCCAGCAGTCCCTAAATCCGTTTTGTGGCTGAAGAAGCAACTGAAGACTGTACCAGGTAAAGTTCCAGTGTTGAGGTCTGGGGGGGAAATGATTAGCAGTGAAGACTAATTTCGCCGCCACAGGGAGAATATCACCACTTTTTTTTTTAAGTGATGTAGGTTTGAGCCGACGTTTATTCGCTGAAGTTCGCTGTGGATTATTCGCTGAAACCTATACAAGTATTAAGGGATTGGACATGCCAGATGCAGGAAACATGTTCCCGATGTCCATAACCAGGAGCCGCGGTTTAAAAATAAGCGGTAGGACTGAGATGAGCAACTGAAATGAGGAAAGACTTTTTCACCCAGACAGTTGTGAATTTGTGGAATTCTCTGCCTCAGAAGGCAGTGGAGGCCGAATCACTGGATGCATTCAAAAGAGAGTTAGATAGAGCTCTTAGGGCTAGAGAAATCAAGGGATATGTGGATGATCATCCATGATCACATTGAATCCGCTCGAAGGGCCGAATGCCTTAGTCCTGCACCTATTTTCTATGTTTCTATGATTGGGGGTTCATTTAGGTCTGAAGAAGGGTCTCGACCCCAAACGTCACCCATTTTTTTTCTCCAGAGATGCTGCCTGTCCCGCTGAGTTACTCCAGCATTTTGTGTCTATTTTCATTTAGTCATTCTGTTTTCTTCCTAATAAAGCCGTTTACTCGTTTATTGGGCAGTGAAATAGTTAACGACGGGGCTTTCTTTACAAAATGTTGGTTGCAAATCCGGTGCATCGGAATTAATATTTCTAGAGAACAACAAATGCTGAAGGAAGTTTTGATTTGGATGTGCTATCAATAAAATTAAGTACATTTGATTGTAACGTTAGTTGATATGAACATTGCGGTGGGGGGGGGGGGGGGGGGGGGGGGGGGGGGGGGGGGGGGGGGGGGGGGGGGGTGGGGGGGGGGGGGAAGGGAACACATGCCTTAAAAATTAATCTTCATAATATATTTACTGCACTATATTGATTGTATGTCGCTCGTGTTGTGTTGTTTTAAACGACTGGTATAATATTACAGGGAAAATAGTAATAAATGTTTAATGAACGAATTAAAAATGGTTAAAATGTCAACTTAAAATAGACCTGTCTGACACGTATTTAGGTCGAAAGAGTAATCCTGGTACAATTTAGAGTCCTGATCCGAGAGGCCGCCTCTTCATTCTCGCCACAGGTGCTGCCTGGCCCACTGAGTTCCGCCAACACTTTATGTTTTGCACAATTTTAAACGAACGTTTTAAACTGTTTACTCGACGAGTTGTTTCCGATGTAGAATGTGTTAGTTGCCGTGATGTTCCCTGACTGATGCGACCCTGGCGGATCCACGTGGTTTCCGCAGTTTCTGGGGAAAGGGTCTGCTTCACGCAAGTCCTCGGCCCTCTCTTCGCAGTGGACACCAATCTTCCCAAAGAAACGTCCCGTAGAATCGGGCTGACGTGTTTGTTGGCCCTGTTTGCGAATTCCTCGCCTTGTACTCTTCTTGTGATTCTAGGCTAACTGTGCAATAAGGGTCTCGACCCGAAACGTCGCCTATCTCCTTCGCTCCCTAGATGCTGCTGCACCCGCTGAGTTTCTCCAGCTTTTTGTGTACCCTCGATTCTCCAGCATCTGCAGTTCCTTCTTTAATAACTGTGCAATTAGTTCGGCCTTGTTTTGTACCACCTGCAAAGATCAATGTTACGCCCGATCTCTCTAGCCATTACCCACTCTACAGCTTTTAAAGAAACCACTAAACTGTGGGATTGTCCTTTCTAACTTCCTTCATCAGCAGCTGGAGATTTCCTTGACTGTCTTCACTTGAAGCGCGACACTGCATTTCTGATTTAATTTTAAGCTGTTTATTAATCGATATTGTCGATGAAAACAAGAAAGCCGTGTCAAGTTTTCAAAATGCGTTTTGAAATGCGTGTTTCCTTTTTTATGAAATATTTCTATTAGCTATTTGTGGCATAATTTCAAATCCTTTTAGTAGTTTGCAAAAGCTAGGATTTACTAGCAAAATGCTGTGTGTGTAATATGTGTGGGGTGTGGGGGGGGGGGGGTGTGAAGGGTTAAAATAATGGAAGCTAACACCTGGGAGAGAAAACAATGTAAAGTTTAAAATGAGAGCAGACTAGTTTATCGTTCCCTTCCACACAAAAAAGTCACGTTGTCTGAATTTTGCTGAAAAAGCAGATGATCGGATTAAGTGTATTTACAGAGATCAGTCGTTGCAGATGAAGAGGGGTAGTGCAAAGGTGTTGGTCAAAAGACCCAAGGAAAGATCTCCAGCTGAACAAACAGCAGCTTCTTCCGGGAAATGTTGGAATTATGTAACAGAAGAAATGCGAACATCTTTTATTATCGTCACCTGGCACCATGTAATCCCCAACTTCGTCCCTGGAATTGTTGATCCATTGTGTGTGTAAAGGCCTTCATTTGCGGCTCATTGGTTATCTTTCCATTTTCAATCCGGTGCATGGAAGATTGGTCGGAAATTGTTCTTAATTTTCAGGATATGTTTGTTGATCTTTTCATTGTTCCAATATTCAACGAAGTGTTCATGCCACCACCGACACTGAGATAGCCTCACAGTGCGCTCTTTATTGACAATGTTAAATGAAATATTTTAAAGGTGTCATTTTTTAATACTATCAATGTAGCTAATATTTTTAATACACTATCAATGTAGGTAATAATTTGACTTACCCGGGAGTTTGACATTGTGTAGCTTTGGAAAAAAAATTCTGAAACTCACGAGTTTAGATACAATTGCTTACGTTCACGATTGTGTGTGTGTGTGTGTGTGTGTGCGTGTGTGTGCGTGTGTGTGTGTGTGCGTGTGTGTGTGTGTGTGCGTGTGTGTGTGTGCGTGCGTGTGTGTGTGTGTGTGTGTGTGTGTGTGTGCGTGTGTGTGTGTGTGTGTGTGTGTGTGTGTGTGTGTGTGCGTGTGTGTGTGTGTGTGTGTGTGTGTGTGTGCGTGCGTGCGTGTGTGTGTGTGTGAATATTCATGATTATCATATTCCAACCACGAAAGGAAATGTTCAAACTATTGTATTTGAAATAAAAATAGAACAAATTAAAAACCAGGGCATTTGAAAAAGATGTCAACCCGAGGGCAGATTCCTGCTCAAATACCTGATTTCTGATTTGATTGCACATAACCAAATGTTTCCAAATGCGAAACGTGCAACGATAGTCCATCATCTTCTCAAGCCCCCCTCGGGTTCGAGGCTAAGTTCCTTCCACTCTAATGTTTTGGCGCTTTGGTGATTATTGAGATCGATGCGGGAACTGCAGACTGTGCCACAGACCAACAGAAGGTGGGCAGGTGGTGAAGGGATGTATTCCGTGTGTTCTCAGTATCACCCTCTATACTTTGAGCGGTCCTGGGCCAGAACTTCACAAGTTCTGGGAAGATAGTGGGGTGGATGCCGCATTTATTCAATGAGGCTTTGAGGCCACACGTACATTGGAGGAACAGTACCTCAAATTCCGCTTGGTCACCTTACAACCCAGCGGCATGAATATTGATTTATCTAACTTCGAGTAATCCTTGCATTCCATCTCTCCCCGTTGCTCCCCCATCCTTGTTGTTTTGCTAATTTCACGGTTTGTATCCCTTCGTTAACACCTCGTACCCAGCCAACAATGGACCATTGTGGGTTCCACCTTTCCTGCTTTGATCTGTACATTCCTATACCTCCAGTTTCCCTCTCTCCGACTCTCAATCTGAAGAAGGCTCTCGACCCGAAATGTCACCTATTCCATTTTGCCAGATATACTGCCTGAAAGGTTGAGTTACTCCATCACTTTGTGTCCTTCTTCCGTGTAATCGGCAGTTCCTCCTTACACCTCCCATTGTTGAAGTTCTTCCTCTCAGTGGACAGCAGAGGTCTGCGATACATAGTAACATGCCGGGGCCCTGGAGAAACATAGAAACATAGAAAATAGGTGCAGGAGTAGGCCATTCGGCCCTTCGAGCCTGCACTGCCATTCAATATGATCATGGCTGATCATCCAACTCAGTATCCCGTACCTGCCTTCTCTCCATACCCCCTGATCCCCTTAGCCACAAGGGCCACATCTAACTCCCTCTTAAATGTAGCCAATGAACTGGCCTCAACTACCCTCTGTAGCAGAGAGTTCCATGGACTCACCACTCTCTGTGTGAAAAAAGTCTTTCTCATCTCGGTCTTAAACGATTTCCCCCTTATCCTTAAGCTGTGACCCCTTGTCCTGGACTTCCCCAACATCGGAAACAATCTTCCTGCATCTAGCCAGTCCAACCCCTTAAGAATTTTGTAAGTTTCTATAAGATCCCCTCTCAATCTACTATATTCTAGAGAGTATAAACCAAGTCTACCCAGTCTTTCTTCATAAGACAGTCCTGACATCCCAGGAATCAGTCTGGTGAACCTTCTCTGCACTCCTTCTATGGCAATAATGTCCTTCCTCAGATTTGGAGACCAGAACTGTACGCAATACTCCAGGTGTGGTCTCACCAAGACCCTATGCAACTGAAGTAGAACCTCCCTGCTCCTATACTCAAATCCTTTTGCTATGAATGCTATAATTCACTTTCTTCATTGCCTGCTGCACCTGCATGCCTACTTTCAATGACTGATGTACCATGACACCCAGGTCTCGCTGCATCTCCCCTTTTCCTAATCGGCAACCATTTAGATAATTGTCTGCTTTCCTGTTTTTGCCACCAAAGTGGATAACCTCACATTTATCCACATTATACTGCATCTGCCAAACATTTGCCCACTCACCCAGCCTATCCAAGTCACCTTGCAGTCTCCTAGCATCCTCCTCACAGCTAACACTGCCCCCCAGCTTAGTGTCATCCGCAAATTTGGAGATATTGCCTTCAATTCCCTCATCCAGATCATTAACATATATTGTAAATAGCTGGGGTCCCAGTACTGAGCCTTACGGTACCCCACTAGTCACTGCCTGCCATTGTGAAAAGGACCCGTTTACTCCTACTCTTTGCTTCCTGTTTGCCAGCCAGTTCTCTATCCACATCAATACTGAACCCCCAATGCTGTATGCTTTAAGTTTGTATACTAATCTCTTATGTGGGACCTTGTCAAAAGCCTTCTGGAAATCCAGATACACCACATCCACTGGTTCTCCCCTATCCACGCTACTAGTTACATCCTCGAAAAATTCCACAAGATTCGTCAGACATGAGTTACCTTTCGTAAATCCATGCTGACTTTGCCCAATGATTTCACCACTTTCCAAATGTGCTGCTATCCCATCTTTAATAACTGACTCTAGCAGTTTCCCCACTACCGATGTTAGACTAACTGGTCTGTAATTCCCCGTTTTCTCTCTCCTTAAACAGAGGGGTTACGTTTGCTACCCGCCAATCCTCAGGAACTACTCCAGAATCTAAAGAGTTTTGAAAGATTATCACTAATGCATCCACTATTTCCGGAGCTACTTCCTTAAGAATAGAGGGACCTGTGATTAAAATGATACAATTCCCTGAATGTCATGCCATAGCTAGGCAGGTAGTCAAAGTCACATTTGCATTCACCGGTCAGTGTATTGAGTACAAGAGTTGGGATGTTATGTTCCAGCTGTACAATTCGTTGGTGAGACCACACTTGGAATATTGCACGCAATTCCGGTTGGCCAACTATGGGAATGATGGAAAAGGTGCAAAATAAGATTTGCAATTCTTATGGGACTGAAGGAGTTGAGCAGTAAGGAGAGAGTGGATAGGTTGGGGCTATGTCACCTGCTGCTGAGGTGACTGAGGGGCAACCTTATAGAGGTGTGTAAAATCATGAGAGGCATGATAAGGTGAATGGTCACTTTTTCACGTTTGGGGAGTTCAAAACGAGAGGACATAGATTTAAGATGATAGGGGAAATTTTAAAGGTGACCCAATGGGCATTTTCTTCACATGTAGGGCATTAAGTATGTGGAATGAGAAAGTGGAAGTGAAGAAAGGGATAGAGATGGGTGTAATTACAATGTTCAAAGAGCATTCAGACAGCAACATGAAAAGAACAGATTTTGAAGGTTGTGGTCCAGGTCAGCATTGAAGTGTTGGACTGAGGAGATGTCTTCGTGTTGTAGAACTCAATGTCGCTGACAGATACAAATAGAGTGTCCATTTATGGAGTTTGGTGTTGGACATGGGAACACTCAGCTGACTTAGAGGAGTCTCAGCGGTGTGCATCCTGGCCTGAGAGTGGACATGGACATTTATTCTTCCAGTGAATTTGGAGGAAAACAATCTATGGTGACATGTTTCCATTGCCTTAAGTGTCTGCTGCAAGAAGTCCAAGAAGTAAATCGGAGGAAAGGGATCATTGCTGCAGGTACACTATGAGTTTAGTGCTTGGTGTGTATGACAATAAACTAATTTGATAATTTGTCATTGTCAATACCCAGTGTCATTACTGAGAGATGGTTCCTGAGATATGGAAAGTGGTTTACTTTTTCCAGTCTCCCGTACTGAATCTTAATGCCAGACGATAGTGTTGTGCAGTGGAGGCAGATCACATTTCATGGATGTACTGTTTAAAAAGGAAATGTGAGTAGAATTGTTGCAATATAAACAGGATGTGTTGGTTTAATAGCACAATTAATGTAAAACGCACATGATTGTATTCTATTTACTAATCAACTAAGTAGATTGTATTTAACTCCAGGTATGTATTTATATGAATAACGTCTATGTTTGAAATTAAAATGCAGAGGCAGATTGGTTGAGGACGTATATCTTTTGCACGCTACTTTCAATATTCTATATGCACATGTCAGAGGCCACGCTCGGAGCTATTATTGACTCCTGGTTGAAGTACAGGACAGGATGCAATACATTCACCATCTACGGCAAGAGTTCCCATCCTGGGGTAAATATACCCTCATGGGGTAAATTTTGCCTACCCAGGGATTAAGTTTATTGATTCTGAATTTGTACATATTGTTTGGTTCTGTTCATCATTAGTTGTTCATAAATAAGTGAAATAACATTGTTATGTGCTATTAAAGTTGCCAGGGGAATACTGGACGAAAAAGGTTGGGAACCGCTGATCTACGGAATAGCAGCAACAGTGAAATCAGTTCATTATTGCGAGCCATTAACTTTTCAAAGGTTCCAAAGCTGCAGATGTGGTTAAGTAAGAGACAAACGGTTCATCGCAATATTTCAACATTTAGCCTATACTGCTTTTTATCACAAACCAATACAATAAATTTTAATTATTTTAATTTCCCTGTCCACAAACCCCATTGTTCCAATTGATCCTTTTTTTAAATATCTATTTTAACTTTTGTAAATTATATTCAAAGTAGTTACAGCAGTCATAAATGGGAATTTTAATTTAAAAGATGCATTTAAGTAATTATCCATCCAGTCAATTGGAACTCAGAAGGAGCGGATCATTAGTACCACTTCCCTGCTTTGACCCATTGACCATCTTTTTAAATATATATAAATATTTAAAGCATATCTGGCGAACTGCAATTGTTTTGGGAACGGTAAATACATGTCTCACTCCAGAGAGTTGAGAACAAAAATTTGAAACGCGGACGTTTCATAGAAACATAGAAAATAGGTGCAGGAGTAGGCCTTTCGGCCATTTGAGCCATCAACGCCATTCAATATGATCATGGCTGATCATCCAAAATCAGTACCCCGTTCGGGCTTTTCACCCCCATATCCCTTGATTCCCTTAGCCCCAAGAACTAAATCTTACTCTCTCTTGAAAACATCTAGTGATTGGCCTCCACTGCCTTCTCTGACAGTGAAATTCCACAGAATCACAACTCTCTGGGTGAAAACGGTTTTCCTCATCTCAGTCCTAAATGACCTGCCCCTTATCCTTAAACTGTGTACCCTGGTTCTGAACTTCCCCCAAATCGGGAACATTTTTTCCTGCATCCACCCTGTCCAATCCCCTAAAAAAAATGTTTCTATTAGATCCCCTCTCATTCTCCTAAATTCCAGCGAATACAAGCCCAGTGGACCCATTCTTTAATCATGTCAGTCCCCCCATCCCGGGAATTAATCTGGTGAACATACGTTGCACTCTCTCAATAGCAATAATGTCCTTCCCCAAATTAGGAGCCCAAAATTTCACACAATACTCCAGGTGCGGTCTCATAAGGGCCCTGTACAACTAAAGTACAACTCCTTGCTCCTGAACTCAAATCCTCTCGCAATGAAGGCCAATATTCCATTAGCTTTCTTCACTGCCTGCTGTACCTGCATGCTTACTTTCAGTAACTGATGTACAAGCACACCCAGGTCTCGTTGCACCTCCCCTTCTCCTAATTTGACACCATTCAGATAATAATCTGCCTTCCTGTTCTTGACCACCAAAGTGGATAACTTCACATTTATCCACATTATACTGCATCTGCCATGCTTCGGCCCACTCACCCAACCTATTCAAGTCACCCTGCAGCCTCATAGCATCCACCTCGCAGGTCACACTGCCACCCAGCTCTGTGTCATCCGCAAACTTAGAGATGTTAAATGTAATTCCTTTGTCTAAATCATTAATATATATTGTAAACAATTGGGGTCCCAGCACCGCGCCTTGCTGCACCCCACCAGTCGCTGCCTGCCATTCTGAAAAGGACCCGTTAATTCCTATTCTTTGCTTCCTGTCTGCTAACCAGTTCTCCATCCATGTCAATACCCTACCCCCAATACCGTGCTCTAATTTTGCGCACTAATCTCTTGTGTGGGGCCTTGTCAAAGGCTTTTTGAAAGTCCAGATACATCACATCCACTGGCTCTCCCTTATCCGGGCTACTTGTTACATCCTCAAAAAAATCCAAAAGATTAGTCAAGCATGATTTCCCCTACACAAATCCGTGCTGACTTTGACCAATCCCATCACTGCTTTCTAAATGCGCTGCTATAACATCTTTAATAACCGACTCCAGCATCTTCTCCACTTCCCCATTAAGGCTAACTGGTCTATAAATTCCCCGTTTTCTCTCTCACTCGTTTCTTAAAAAGGCGAGTTACATTGGCTACCCTCCAGTCCACAGGAACTGATCCAGAGTGAAGAGAACATTGGAAAATGATCACCAATGCGTCCGCGATTTCTAGGGCCACCTCCTTGAGTACTCTGGGATGCAGACCATCAGGCCCTGTGGATTTATCTGCCTTCAGTCCCAACAGTTTACCAAACACAATTTTCTAACTAATGTGGATTCCCTTCAGTTTCCTCCCTCTCACTAGATCCTCAGTCCCCTTGTATTACCGGGAGATTGTTTGAAGACAGAACCAAAGTACTAATTTAACTGTTCTGCCATTTCCTTATTTCTCATTATAAATTCACCTATCGCTGACTGTAAGGGACCTACATTCGTTTTCACTAATCTTTTTCCTTTTTACATACCTAAAGAAACTTTACAGTCAGTTTTTATATTACCGGCAAGCTTTATTTCATGCTCATCGGTGAATATAAGGGACACCTTAGCATTACTTTAAAGTGTTCTACCCAGTGCACGGGCGTCAATGTTTATCCTCCAGCATCATAATTCAAAAGCAAATTATCTTGGCATTTTCTCATCGTTGACTTCTACGTTTGAATACGACAGTGACCACTCGTCCAAAATTAATTCGTTGACTGTAAGACGCTTTGAGATAGAGTCGAGCATTACCAAATGTAAGTTTTGCTTACATCTTAAACCGTAGCAAGACGCGGACAGTAAGGTAAAGCCGTCTAGTCAATCGGATGCCAGTCATAAGATTTTAGGGGGGGCAATTCTAGAGGGTTTAAATTTTAATGGGGAAAATTGTAGAGCTCATCCAACGGAAATCCTATTTAGAGTTTTAATGCTTAAATAGCTCAATTCGTAAACTGTACAGTATCTTCCCTGACTCGGCATGTGTGTGAATGATCATATTTAAATAGGGAACGCTGCGCTGGAGTGGGTGTGACTGCCTGGTGCCTGAAGGAAGCGCACACGTCTCGCTCGACACAGACTCGGCGCTCCAGAGTCAGGAGCGAAGGTGTCCGATACTCATTCCCTCCCTGTCCGGGGGGAGATAGGGGACTTGTAACATATCCTGTGCCAATGCGATTTGCTTGATGTTGGAGGAATGACTGCCGAGAGCCAGCGGCCGCCTTCCGAAGCTTCGTGCTGTGCGTGGAGCAGGAGCCAGCCGGAGGTGAAGGTGGAGAGGGAGCAGCTGGAGACAAGCCTTGCGGAGCTTCATCGCGTAAAGAGGCGCAAGCGGCCGCCGCAACGGGGCAAACCTCCCTACAGCTACATCGCCCTTATCGCCATGGCCATCGCCAATTCCCTGGACAGAAAGCTCACCTTGGGCGGGATCTACAGGTTCATCACAGAACGATTCCCCTTCTATAGGGACAACTCCAAGAAATGGCAGAACTCCATCAGACATAATCTCACCCTCAATGACTGTTTCGTCAAAGTTCCCCGAGAGCCAGGGCGTCCGGGAAAGGGCAACTATTGGGCGCTGGACCCAGCGGCTGATGACATGTTCGAGAGTGGCAGTTTCTTGCGAAGGCGTAAGAGATTCAAGAGGTCGGATATGTCCACATACCCAAGCTATATCCAAGAACCCAACGTCTTCAGTCCAGTACCAGCGAGCAGACCCAACTCAAGGCCGGTCTATGCCAACGTGAGCATCAACTCCAACTGTGCTTCAACTCCCCCATCTTACCCCACTGCCCATTACATCACCCCAACCTGCACTTTCAGCAACAGCCAGCCACGGATGTACAATTTCAGCAGACTGGCGGAGCACCACGATCCGGGGACAGATTTGTCCCACAACACTACCAGCCGCTTTCCTTCGGAGTTGAGTGTTGGTTATACCAACTTTGGGCTGAGTTCTTACCACCCGCAGGCCTGCAATGGAGCAGTGCTTCCCAGGAATTCTAGCGCTGATTCCTGCCCCTACACCAGATCTAATTCACATCTGCAAATGGATCCATCAACGTATCGTCTCGCCAATAACCAAGCGTATGGCGCCTCTGGTCGCTTCCCCGTCCCTCACTCCCCCGTAAATAATGAGCCAATGGGCCCCTTCGGAATAATCTCTTCTGGACAGTTCACATCACTCCGACAATATAACGCGAGCGGGCAGATCAATTGCACCAGCGCATGCATTAATCACCCTTCTTACTATACAAAAGTCGAAGGGTTTCGACACTCCACTGAAGACTACAACAAACTTTAAAAGGTTCCTGGAGAACTCGGCTGGTGTAAACTGTCCGGGCGTTAAAGTGAAACCAAATTAACATGGTTCAATCGCCCGATTTACGACTATTTGCATTTTATACGGCTACTTCTAAGTGCAGGTTACAGTACAGTTTAAATATTTGTATTTTTTTAATGAACTTGTCTGTACAATCTTATCCTTTAAGCTTTTTGTTTGAAAAATATAACGACATTGTCTCTTCATTGGAATCGAAGGCAATTTTGTTTAGTTATTGGTTTAGTTATTGAAACCGACCGAAGTGAATTGTTTTTGTTTAACCTGAAGAGGTAAAATGAGAGGTGGGGGAAATTAAACAGACGATACAACCGAATGTGCAACAACTCCTGAGATTCAGGAAATGGAACGTTTTGGAGCCATTTCATCTACTACTTGGAATGATATGAGGCTTGTGGGGAATATTTAGTATTTTGACGTCAAATCTATTAGATTTCATCTCAATTCTTGAGACTGACTGTTATAGAGGTCGAGTAAAGCATAGTTATCAGCGCAAATAATTATTTAAGTTATACAAATACATGATTTCGATTCAGTTTGTTAATTATGACTCTTGGTTTGAAAATTAGGCACTGCAATACATTATTAATATAACAGCGATGCGCAGTTTGATGCAAAGCATAATGTATGCGCAGTGTTTATTCGAAAATTCGTTTATACTGGTTAATGTCATGGCAGCGGGTGCACATTCTGCTCAGTATACAGATAGCAGAAGAGAAACAGTTTTGCACTTATATAGTGCTGCAGTACAACCAGTTAATTACTCGAACCTATAATGTTGTAATGTAGGAGACACAGCCAGATCCCAGAATAATTTTTTTTAAGATAATGACCAGAATAACTATTTTAGTGATGTTCATCGAGGGATGGATATTGGTTTGGATACTGGGCAAAACGTCGTGAGTTTGCTTTGATATGATTTTCCATGAAAACATCTCCTCAGAAACAGAGGCAGAAGCTCGGTCTAAAGCAACAACCCCTCAGCAGTATAACATTCAAAATGTTGTATGGTTCATCCCTAGTAGAGTAGCAAACAGTATCATATTCAAGGGTCTCGACCCGGAACGTCACCCATTCCTTCGCTCTAAAGATGCTGCCTGTCCCGCTGAGTTACTCCAGCATTTTGTGTCTATCTTCAAAATAATATTCAATCATTGATTAGAATATCTGAAGTTTGAAGTTAGATTCATGGTTGCACCGTGTTAATATTAATGTACTACAGCCTCAGATAGGGATTTTATGTATGTGAATTCCATGGAAGGTATTGAAATGCGCCAATATTTTCAATTTCTGCTTGGGAAACGTTAATTGGACTACAATGCCAAGATACAAAGGCGTAATACCACAGATTGAATACTATTGACCGCGTATTGCTACCAATAACATTATCCTTTCAAAAGAAAAAAAAACAACATGTTATGCTACATCTTGTAAGAATTAGTATCAAGATTGATTTAATTGATTGAAGTGGAGAATATTGGATAAGATGGATAAAGGGACAGCCTACACTTGACTATTTATATCTTTTTTTAAATCGCTAGTTAAATATGTGGAGCATCAAATCTACTCTGGCCAAAATCTTATTCCAAATGAATACTAACGTAAAAACTTTCAAGTATTTGTATTACCTGGACTATTTCAACAAGTGACACGGCGGTAGTGTTGCTGCCTTTCAGTGTCAGAGTCCCCGGTTCGATCCCGACGACGAGATAGAAGTATGTACGGGGTTTGTAGGTCCTCGCTGTGACCACATAGGTTTTCTCCGGGTGCTCGGGTTTCCTCCCACATTCCAAAGGCATGCAGGTTTGTAAGTTAATTGGCTTTTGTAAATTGTTCCTAGTGTCTAGGATAAAACTAATCCACGGGTGACCGCTGGTCGGCGCGGACTCGGTCGGCTGTCTCACAATGATTTGCTGTCTGTTTTAATGATTTGCAAATTAAAATGGCTAATAATGGGCATCAAAGTAATGAAGGGCTAAAACGTGGCTGTCTGTTGTCAAGTGAATATATCTGACACTTTGTGTAAGAAGGAACTGCGGATGCTGGTTTATACTGTGGACACGACATGGTGAAGAAACTCAGCGAGACAGGCAGCATTTTTGGAGAAAATAAATAGGTGTCGTTTCGGTTCGAAACCGATCTTAGTATTCAGTCAGTCTGAAAAAGGGTTCCCATCCGAAACGTCAACTATTCATTTTCTCCAGAGATGCTGTCTGATACTTTGCCAGGAAAACTCAAATTCATAAGGTTTGACTTGCACAATATTTTGCCTATTTTTTAATTTTAAATTTTAGAAAATCCCAAACCAAAACTGTTTGTAACAGAATTTAAATTCCCATTACTCAGGCAAATTTGATAAATAATCTATAATTATGTAACTATAAAGAAGTGTGCTAAGGTAAGACAAGTAAAGTTAAAAGATGGATAGCATGGCGGTTAATAATCCGAAATGTACCTGGTTAACAAGATATAACCACGAGGGCCATTTCCCAATGTCTCCATAAGTTTCAATCACGTCGAATTATTTAATAGTGAAAACAACCTTCTCTGATGTAAAAAAGATGCAACATCAATGCATTATAAAGCACCTTTTTTACATGAAAAAAAATCATTATGATTTTGAGTTTGGTTTCAACTTTGGTCTCAATTTTTTATTTTCATGTCAAATTCAAATGTTCCAATAGAAAGCATCTTTCACATCCTTATATAAACCTAAACATTTTATACGAACAATGCAAAGTGTACTAAATGCACACCTACATGTCCCTTAGTACAGATTCTTGACCCTTCCACTGTATTTAAATTGTTAAACTGGCCAACATACGGGACTAGATGGGCACAAACTGTTTTCTATTAAATATTGTAAGACCAAAGCTGTCAATGTTTCCCAGTCACCAAGTTCATCCCTCACTCAAACCAACCTGCATGTTTATCTCTATTGTCCTCCTTGGCCCTAAGATCAAGCTACAAATCATCACCAAGATCAACCATCTTTTTATTTAACATCTCCTGATTCTATGCTCATCTCAGATAATCTGTTACTGAAGTTCTCATCCATAACTTTCATGCTTTTATATTTGACTGTTCCAATACACTCTAAACCAACCTCCCTCATCCTATCCTTTACAAATTTGGGATCATCCAACTCTCTATTGCAGTGATGTCATTTTGCAACAGCTTCTGTTCACCATCATGCCTTGTGCTTGTTTTACTTTGGATCCTGCTTAAGCAATGTCTTAATGTTCCAATTTTTATCTTTGTTTTCAAATACTTTTTAAAATTTCACCCTTTGATATCTCTCTAATCTCCTTCTTAAAACCCTCATCCATCTCCTCTAAATGTGGTGTATTGATCTTTCCAGTACTTAATTGACCCACCATTGTCAGCCATGTTGACAGGAACGAAGACTAGTGCTGTGAAATTCCTTCCCTCTCTACCCACGTAAAAGACCTAGATTTTAATCCAATCCTTTAATATTTCTTTATTAGCATCTTTATTTATTGGACAACACTCCAGTGAAGCATTGTAGTATGTTTTGCTTTATAAAAAATGTTATGTAAATTGATATTATGGATGTTGCTATTTGAAGTGTAGCCATTTTTTTTTGTAAAAGGACACGGTTGTATTATAGGAAAAGCAGCTTCCAATTTGCATACAATTCAAACAGATAATTAATTTCAGTGGAGTCAAGTAAGATGGGAACAATTGTCAGTCTATGTTACTTTTAGCATTACTCTGGACTTTGGGAAGTGCTTTGTTAAGCAAATAGCTAGAGTCATAGAGTCAGCGTCATACAGGGTGGAAAGAGGCCCTTCAGCCAAACTTGTCCACACTTACCAACATGTCCCATCTACACTAGTCCCACCTCCCTGCGTTTGACTCATACCTCTCTAAACCTGTCCTATCCATGTACCTGTCCAAATGTTTCTTAAACGTTGATAGTCTTATTTATGACCAAACAAATAGTGGTATCCATTTTTTAAAATATACCTAAAGGCTGAGGGCAATGCAGGTAAAGAGAATATATATGTATTACCTTTCCAGTCTTCAGAAAGCAATAGTGAACCAATGTACGATTTTGTCTGTGTAGGGTGAAGAGCTCCCACTGTCGTTTGGTTAGAGTTCCAAGAATTTGACATAGTAATGGTAAAATAGTGAAACAGTTAACATGCCACCGGTGAAACCCTTCATCACATCAAAAAAATCAGTCAATAAAGAATAGTAGTCAAGCAGAAAGCCAAATACAAACTGCTGGAGACAATCAGCAGGTGGAGCAGCATTTGCAGAAGCAGAGGGATAGTTGACATTCCGGTTTGAGTTTCTGCAGAAAATTGGGGGAAGGCAGCAGGTGGAATAATACAAATTCCCTGCGTTTCTCTGATAGGTGAAAAACAGTGCCAAGTTTCTTTGGCTGTGTAATGTGTTGGTAACATTATATCAGGCATGTGCCGTCAGGGTAGGCAAGGTAGGCACTGCCTACCCTGACTAAAATTATAACATGGTAATAACTAAACATAAATAGTAAAGGTATGGGAGAATTATGCCTATGTAACATAGAAACATAGAAACATAGAAATTAGGTGCAGGAGTAGGCCATTCAGCCCTTCGAGCCTGCACCGCCATTCAATATGATCATGGCTGATCATCCAACTCAGTATCCCGTACCTGCCTTCTCTCCATACCCTCTAAGAGATCGATCTCTTAGGTAGGCATAATTCTCCATGCCTTTCATCCGCAGCGCTTGTAACACGGGAAGCTCTGTGCAGCCCACGGGCCGTCAGCGCTGCCTGAAGCCGTCAATGATAATCGGGGCTGAAGGCAGCAGAAATTCTGCCTTTGCAGCACTGCGCATGCGCATCGGTCTACTGCGCATGTGCAGAGCAAGTTTCTTGGCGGGGTTTTCATATATTGGTTTGTCAATATTTTAAGTGTATGTTAGGTAACAAAGAGAGAAAATGGAGCTTGTGTACCAATAAATGTGGTAAGTACCATTTGTGTTTATGTTTTTCTTTAAATACTGTATTTCCGGGGTGTGGGGGGGGGGGGGGGGGAGGACTCTTTCACAGTGTTTGGGGAGTCTGGCCCGGGGGTAAGTTGCGGCGGGGAGACGGAGGGGCACGAATGTTTTGAGATGAGGGGTATCAGGATAATGCCACTTGCGACGCTCCTTGCACAGAGGCGTGGAATGCCACCGCATTGAGGCCGGGGGGGTGAAGAGAAGTAGCTCGGGTGGCTGAGCGGCCGCCGGGCCGGACAGCGGAACCAGCCGCCACCTTAGCTCATTCTGCCGGTCCCCGCTCACCTCTGGCAGCTCTCCGTCTACAAACCACTCTCCTGCCGCTCGCTGGCCTCACTCATGTCCTTAAATTCCGACTGCGCAATTGAGGTTACTCGGCTGTGGGAATTTAAGGATTTGCAGGAGGCCGCTGACATGATCGAAGTCGGCGAACGGCAGGTGACAGGTGACAGGTGTTCCGACGGAGAGCACTGCCAGAGGTGAGCGGGCCGGCAGAAGACGCTGAAGTGGCGGCCAGTTCTGCTATCGGGTACCGGCGGCCGCTCATTGCTCCCCGAGCTGCTTCTATCCCCAGCTACAGTGCGTGGCTTCGTGCCCGGAGAGCTGTGGCAGCGGTGAGTGAGTAGGTTTCTGCCATTATCCCCGACACCCTCCTTCTCGTGCCCTCCCCACAACTGTACCCCTGACACAGACTCTCCACATGCTGTGAAAGGAACTGTTCCCCCAATTGGTCTAGGACTAGGATGCCTTGGGCAAATTGAAATGTCACTGTTTTTATTTATTTATTTATTTAACGGGCGCAAACAATCTGCGCATGCATGGTTTCATATTTTTTATAGCGTCTACCCTGAGTAATTACTCACGGCACGTGCTGCATGATATCATCTGGCACCATTATGATATACCCATCCTACCAGAGTATACAAGTAAACGTAAAAGAAAGGCTGCAAATGTGTAAGATAAGGTGTGTTGGCTCATGATGTACCAGTGCGTGAGGCCACAGACATAAAGGTCAGAGTGGGAGCAGTATGGTGATAGCACAATGACGCGGAGGCAGAGCTGATGACTTACAGAGCTGGAGACCAGGGTTTGATCTCAACTACTGCTGCTGTCTTTATGGAGTTTGTACTTTCTCCCTGTGACCGCGTGGGTTGTCTCGGGATGCACTGGTTTCTTCCCACATTCCAAAGGTGTGCAGGTTTGTAGATAAATTGGCTTCTGTAATTGTCCCTCCTGTACACGATAGAATGAGTGCATTGGTGGTCGCTGGTCACAGCAGACCTGGTGGGCTGAAGAGCTAGTTTATACGGTGTATCTCCACATAAATTGGCAGGCAACCGGAAGTTCAGGGGCACTGACCAAATGTGCTCTGCAAAGTATGACATGTAATTGGAAGGGAACTTGGAGCTGGTATTGTTTCCATGTATCCGCTGCCTTTGACCTACTTGGGAACAGCAACTGTGGTCTCCATAATGTGGTTCTGAAATTGTGCAAACCAGATCATGTTCCAATAAATTAAAATAGCCCTTTGGGATTAAGGGACAAGGGGCCTTTTTTAATTTATTCCATGAAAGTTATTACATTTGATGTTAGTTAAAAATTAAGATTTTCAAAAATTCCTTTATCTCATCTTGACCATTTTGGCTGGGGCAAGATGTTGTCATTTAGAGAAAGATCTTTATTGCCCATCTTTCTTTAAAGAAGGGAATATTCTGGGAATGGCTCCTTCACACCTCATCTGCTCCACTAGCTTAATGAGATGTAGGGTTGAAAGTAATTTTACCACCTTTTAATGCCTTAAAATAATATTATGGACCATTCCCCTGTTGTTGGCGGAAAGCTGCATACAGAGAGAGAAGTTGCATACTTTAGAGACATCCAGGTGAGAGATTCACAGAATAGTGTTGTCAAGTGTTTCTGTCTAATACTGTGCTGGATTGCACAGTGTGCTGCTCTCTATTAATGTATCTCAAGTTCACACTGTTATCTGCGTTTGGGCATGCAGCTGCAATCTTTGCCCTTGGAGAAATCTAGCAGATTATGAACAACACTCATCAAGTTGTAGGGAAGTGTTGCAACAAAATTAATAATGATCCATTAATGGTGATGTGAGAATGCAACGCGAAATGGGATGTACATGGATAGGTTGTAAAAACAGTCCAGTCATAGCATGTTCTTTGTGCAAGGAAGCAACAGGGAACCTGCAGGTTTACAATAAACTGCTCCTGGCAGGAGATTACCTGGGCAGTCATTGTAAGGACACGTGTTTAAAGCAATGAACTCTGGGAGCATCTTCAATGCAGGCATAAACTCACACCTGCTCTTATGGATAGAAGGAAAAGCAAATGGTGGCCTCTCGAATGCAACAGTGAGCAGCAGACCATGAAATGTGGAAGGATCAGCTGCAGCAGCTTGGAATAGTCTGGAGGCCAGGAAGCTGAGCATGACCTTATCCTCCACAGATAAAGCAATTAAATTGGGGGGGGGGGATGTATTAGAGGTGGCGGGAAGTCACAGATCTCGGTGAAGATAGCATGTAATTTGAGTGTTTACCCTGTAAATAAAATAGGCTGCGCAAATCTTGGTTGTTCTGAGTAAATGAGAATGTTATTTTTCAGAGCAGTGAGTTTGAAAATTGCACTGAAGAACAATTGTTATGTTAAACTGCTGTTGATCTGGATAGTTATGCACCAAACAGTTACCAGGGAAAAAAACACCAATGACTCATGAATCAGATTTAGCAATTTATGTAATTTATCAAAGTATTTCACAGGATTAATATCATACAAAATCTGACAATTCATATAGGAACATTTTAGGATCGACAATGAAGGGCTTCAGCACAAAGGTAAAAATTTTTAAGAATTAAAGTTAATGAGTCGGAAGAAGGGTCTGAAGAAGCGACCCGAAGTCAATATTCCTTCGCTCCATAGATGCTGCCTCACCCGCTGAGTTGCTCCAGCATTTTTGTCTACCTTCGATTTTTCCAGCATCTGAAGTTCTTTCTTAAACAAAGTGAAGGATTGAGTGGGAGAGAAAAATAAAGATGTTTAAAGATCGATTACCAGAACACAGGACATTGGCACTTTCCTTGAAAGTGTCACCACAGGTAGACAGGGTGGTCAAGGATGCTTTTGACACATTGCCGTCATCACCCAGAGTACTGAGTATAGAAGTTGGGAAGTCATGTTACAGTTGTACAAGGTGTTGGTGAGGCCACATTTGGCCACGCGCCAGCTCTCGGACACCTCCTCCTACTTACCCCTGGACCATGGCCCCACTGACGAGCACCAGGCTACTATCTCTAACACCATCACCGACTTCATCAACTCCAGCTCCCCCCCCCCCCCCCCCCCGCTCCCCCCCCCCCCCCCCCCCCACCCCCCCCCCCTCCCCCCGCCTCAGCCTCGTTCCCAGTTTCCAGCCCTGTCATGGACCGGTTTTACCTTCTCCACCCAAATCCACAAACCTGACTTGTCCCGGTAGACCCATTGTCTCTGCCTGTTTGTGCCCTACCGAACTCATATCCACATACCTTGACTCCATCCTATCCCCCTTGGTTAAATCCCTCCCCACCTATGTTCAAGACACCTCAGACACTCTCCGTCCTCTCCGCATATTCCATTCTCTAGGCCCCCATCCTCTCATCTTCACCATGGACATCCAGTCACTCTACACCTCCATCCCCCGCCAGGATGGTCTCAAAGCCCTCCGTTCTTCCTTGACCAGAGAAGCAACCTATACCTGTCCACTGATACTAGCGGAGTTGGTCCTTATCCTCAATAACATCTCGTTCGACTTCTCCCATTTCTCCAATACAAGGCGGTTAGCTATGGGCACGCGCATGGGCCCCAGCTACGCCTGCCTCTTTGTCGGGCACGCCGAGCAATCCTTGTTCGAAGCATACCAGGGTCCCATCCCCGACCTCGACCTCTGCTACATCGATGATTGCTTTGGTGCCACCTCCTGCACCCCACACACAACTGACTGACTTCATCCGCTTCACCACTAACTTCCATCCGGCACTCAAATACACCTGGACCATTTCCATCACTTCCCTACCATTCCTTGACCTCACTATCTCCTTGACCTCACTATCAAAACAAAAGATGAAGCATACAAATTAGCCAGAAAAAGCAGCCTACCAGAGGACTGGGCCCAGACAATCAGTCCAGCAGAGTACAAAGGGCTTAATTAGCAGAGGGAAAATAGATTATGAAAGAAAACTGGCAGGGAACATAAAAAATGACTGCAAAAATTTTTATAGATATGTGAAGAGAAAAAGATTAGTTAAAACAAATGTAGGTCCCTTGCAGTCAGAAACAGGTGAATTGATCATGGGGAACAAGGACATGGGAGACCAATTGCCTAATACTTTGGTTCTGTCTTCACTAAGGAAGACATATAAATAATCTGCCGGAAATAGCGGGGGACCGGGGGTCAAATGAGATGGAGGAACTGAGTGAAATCCAGGTTTGCCGGGAAGTGGTGTTAGGTAAATTGAATGGATTCAAAGGCCGATAAAATCCCCAGGCCAGATAGGCTGCATCCTAGAAGTACTTAGGAAGTAGCCCCAGAAATAGTGGATACATAGTGACAATTTTTTCCAAAAATTTTTAGATTTGGAGTAGTTCCTGAGGATTGGAGTGTAGCTAATGTAAACCCCACTTTGTAAAAAGTGAGGGAGAGAGAAGACGGGGAATTACAGACCAGTTAGTCTAACATCGGCCGTGGGGGAAACTGCTAGAGTCAGTTATTAAAGATGGGATAGCAGACATTTTTGGAAAAAGTGGTGAAAAACATTGGACAAAGTCAGCATGGATTTACGAAAGGTAAATCATGTCTGATGACAAGGTCCCATCATAAGAGATTAGTATTGGATTCCCATCCCCTCTGGTGTGCCTGAAAGTACTTAACTCTTCTGTTTCTCTCCTGAGTGCAGGCCCGTGGTGGGAGTCAGGAATCAAGGGGTTAAGAGCTCCTGTACCCGATTGGCCAAAGCTGCGTCAGGTGATGGGTGATCATCGGAAGCCTTTTTAAAAATACCAGAATCTCCAGAACTCTCTCTCTCTTCGTCGACCTGGCTCATGAGCAGGTTGCTGGTGTGAGCTGCAGGGGGCCTGGCCACATGGCATAGAACTTTGTGTATTATTACCTACATTTGTTAATTAATATTGCATTGGGACAGATAAGGGCTGACCCGAGGGTTTTCGTGTATTTTGTTTCAGGGTTATTTCCATTTAGGCATGTTAGAGACTCTAGTTCGACGGCCCATTGTGAGGTTGGCTGGAGCACTGTTATCTTTGCTTATTAGTTTATTCTTGTCCTTCTCTGGGTTGTTTGGATCAGGTTTGGGATTTAACAAAATAAAAGACTATTTTCTTGAACTTGTGCCTGGTTTTTGACTATGTTACGTGGCTCTGAAGCACCTGCATTCTGGAGTCGTAACAGTATACAAACTTAAAGCACACGGTATTGGTTCAATATTGATATGGATAGAGAACTGGCTGGCAGACGTGAAGCAAAGAGTAGGAGTAAACGGGTCCTTTTCAGAATGGCAGCAGTGACTAGTGGGGTACCGCAAGGCTCAGTGCTGGGACCCCAGCTATTTACAATATATTTACATTTTTGTGTACCCACAATTAGAGTATTGTGTTCGGTTTTGTTCACCCTGTTATAGGAAAGATGCAAGATGGAAAGGGTGCAGAGAAGATTCACGATGTTGCCAGGATTTGAGGTCCTCAGCTATAGGGAGAGGTGGAGCAGACAAGAACTTTATTCCTTGGAGCGCAGAGGATGAGGAGTGGTCTTATAGAGGTATATAGGATCATGGGAGGACTAGGTAGGGTAAATGCATAAGAGTCTTTTACCCATAGTAGGGGAATCAAGAACCAGAGGACATAGGTTTGAGTGATGGGAATGATTTAATAGAAGGAGTAACTTTTTTTACACAAATGGTGGTAGGTATATGGCAGGAAGCTGTCAGACAAGGTAATTGAGGCAGGTACTATTACAACATTTAAAAAATATTTGGACATGTACATGGATAGGATAGTTCCAGAGGGGTATGGGCCAAACGCAGGCAGGTGGGACTACTATAGATGGGGCATGTTGGTCAGCATGAGTAAACTGGGCCAAAAGGGCAGTGTCCACGCTATATTTCTATGACAACCTAAAGAACGGGCACTAATGGTGCAATATCTTTCAAAATGGTGGGATGCAAGTCGTTGGGATCTAACAGGCTCATAAACATTGGCATTATTTCTTTATTAACTCGCTGCTTTCATTTCCTCATTTCACTGGATCTTTGTTTCACCCGTATATCTGGCAGCTTTCTATGTTTTCCTCAGTGAAGACAGACTCAATATTTATTTAATTCTTCAATCATTTCCTTGTTTCTCATTATAACATTTTCCACTAAGGAACCACTGTCCCTGCCACTCCACCACCAGCCTTTTCCTTTTCACATGGTTCTAGTGGCTCTTATCTTTTTCACTTATACTTCATTGTTGTTTTCCTTTATCAAATTGTTGATGATCCTAAAGGATCCAAAGCTGAAATGTCTTCTGTCCATTCCCTCCACAGATGCTGCCTGACGCCCAAGTTCCTCCAGCAGTTTTTTTTAAATGTCCTTTGTTGAATTCTAAAATTCCTCATTTAGGTGGTTGCAAGAAAAGGCAGCAATTCATGTAATATAATACTAAAATACTATTTTAATTTTTTCTTATAATGCATAGTTGAAACACTTTCCCTATTGTGTTATCTGCAATATGTAATACACTACTTAGTCTTAGTCCATCATTTCCTCCCTTTTCTATGTGACAGCATTTTGGCATTAAAAACAACACCAAACTATGACTTCTGTCATATTTCTTAGCCATCTGATCCCTAGCAAAGAAACCATGTGATTATGTTGATAATTTTGACATGTTAATAGCAGCCACATGCCATAAATGGCCCACCCTTACAGTATATTAACAACTCAGGGCATCACAGAGCACCTCACAGCAATGAGGGTTTTTTTTTAATTGAAGTTTTGAAACACAGGGGAGTAGCTAATTTACACATAGCAAACATGTACCAAATTAACAATGAAATAATGACTAGACCACTAAATATTGGCCTGAGACATAACCAAGGAACAGGTTGGTAAACTATTGATAAATGGTGTATTGCCAGTGGAATACTCTTCCTGCTGAGATTAAGAGTCAAGAGTGTTTATTTGTCATTTGCACTGGGAATGGAACAACAAAAATCTTACTTGCTGCAGCTCAATGTCCATTAGCGTAATAATGAATGAATGAATGGAGATGAATGCTCCTCATGGAGACGATGCTCTATGCTAGCATGCTAGGAGAAGACGAGCCTTATAACCGTGGGTGCCCTCTCGGGCCCATGGCAGCAGTCCCTGCTTAATGCACCCCTCATGGAGGAGGTGTGTGACCGGAGTCAGTTTTGTTCTGACTCCGAGGTCGGGAGTGTATAAGTTTATTGGCCAACTATTCACATACAAGGAATTTGCCTTGGTGCTCAGCCCGCAAGTGACAACATGACATATAGTGATAGTTAAGAATGATACATAAAACATCTACATTAATAAAAAAACTATTGATTAAACATGTGAATTAAATAAAATGCCAGAGTAAAAGGAGGCTACAGATTTTTGGTTATTGAGTAGAGCTACTACTCAAGGAAAAAAAGCTGTTTTTATGTCTGGCTTTAGCAGCTTTGACAGTCCGGAGTTGCCTTCCAGAGGGAAGTGATTCAAAGAGTTTGTGGCCAGGGTGAGAGGGTCAGAGATCATCTTGCCCGCTCGCTTCCTGGCCCTTGCAGTGTACTGTTCATCAATGGAGGGAAGGTTGCAGCCAATAACCTTCTCAGCTCATCGGATGATTCGCTGCAGCCTCCGGGTGTCGTGCTTGGTGGCTGAGCCAAACCAGACCATGATGGAGAAGGTGAGGACCGACTCTACAATGGCTGTATAGAATTGGACCATCATTGCCTGTGGTAGATTGCGCTTCCTCAGCTGCCGCAGGAAGTACATCCTCTGTTGTGCCTTTTTGACTATGGAGTCGATGCTAGCCACCCACTTAAAGCTGCAAATAACAACAAATAAATATACAGCAATACAATAAATTTTACTTCGGAGTCACGTGAGTGATTCCATGAAGAAGTCCCGCCAGAGAGCATGTGCGTCATTAAGTCTGACGCATGGCGCACTGATGGGCTGGCAGGCGCGTAGCCCCACCAGCGGTAAGTTTAAAACCCGAGGTAAGTGCTTTAAACTTAACTTTGGTTCTTTTGCAGTCTGTAAAATCTTGTCCACAGGAACAAGTTGACCGTGTGAAAATGCTGAAGGGAAAGTCGAGACGGTCCACCATTAAATCGACTACGGGAGACTGCGACAGTGCGAGTGGCGGGCGGCCGTCCATTTCCCCTGCAGAGTCACTGGTGGCACGGCCAGTGGCTTCTGACTTGGTGCCGGTAGGAGGTACCATCGTTACTCCGGTGGGCCGGAAAGCTACGAAAAAGTCGGTGCGGCCCGTGGACTCAGATAGGTCGGGCCAGGAGGAAAGCCCTCCTATAATGGATGCCGTTTTTGGGCGGCTGTCCAGAATGGAGCTCTTCATGGAGACGATGCTCTATGCTAGCATGCTCGGAGAAGACGAGCCTTATATCCGTGGGTCCCTTCTCGGGCCCATGGCAGCAGTCCCTGCTTAATGCACCCCTCATGGAGGAGGTGTGTGACCGGAGTCAGTTTTGTTCTGACTCCGAGGTCGGGAGTGAAACCAGTGAGCATACCCCCAGACAAGGAGACCAGGAATCTGAGGTGCCAAGCCTGGCATCCAGATTTGCTATTCGAGGTGGAACAGGCTGAATGAAGATTTGGCCAGGACCATTAATTATATGGTTTCCCACCAGTTGCAAGAACTCACCATGGAGGACATCTCCAAGAAGTACCTAACGCCATTGAATTGTGCTTCCCTTCGAGTTCCGATGGTGAACCACCCAATCTGGGGTCACATGGGTGCAGGGGTCAGAGCCCAAGAGTTGAGGCTCCAAAAAGTCCTGAAGCTGCTTGCCTCAGGAATCACGGCATTCACCAGGTCTTGTGGATGATGGGGCTCTCTCTGAAGAACAACAGGATGCACTTGCTCTCATTTGTAATGCTCACTTTGAGATTAACTGCTTAAGAAAAAGTGCATTCCGCCCCATGTTCAACCCCAAATTTGCTGCACTTTGCAAGACAAGCAATGTGTAGCCGCCGAATTTGCTTTTCAGGGAGGACCTGTCCAAACAGGTTCGTGAGTTGGATGATGAGGCGAAGACGGTTGGCCTCAAGAAAGCTCAACCGGCCAACAAAAATCCCCCCCAGCACCAGCACCCCTACCAACGGTTCACGGTTATGGCTACAGGCCAAGGACCAAGCCGGACCCAGCCAACTTTACGAAACTGGCGTATGCCAAATTTCCCTCAAAAACACGGGGCAGAAGTATACACCAACTATGGAGGTAGGTGTATCTGGTTTGTTTCAGGAATGTATGGGCCAGTCACAAGTTGGTGGGAGGTTACATTTGTTTTTTAATGAGTGGAGTTGTATAACCTCAGACTTGTTTATACTGCAAAGTATACTAGGTTTCCGAATTGAGTTTATTTTCAAATGATGTCCACCCACACAGCATACACCTAAACGGACGTACTGTTTTTCACAACAACAGTCTATAGATGTTCAAGCTGAAATTGAAACACTAGCTAAAAAAGGGGTAATTGAGAAATCTTTTCATCAATCTCACCAATTTGTGTCTAATATATTCCCTACACAAAAGAAAGATGGTGGGTGGTACATCATTCTGGATCAGAAACGGGTTAACTCTTATGTGCAGTATAAACATTTCAAAATGGAAACTTTTGTTACTGCTAAACAACTAGTTTCCAAAGAATGCTATATGGCATGCATAGATCTCAAAGATGCATACTATTCAGAACCCATTCATCATAATCACCGGAGATATTTGAAATTTAACTGGAAGAAGCAATTGTGGCAGTTTAAGGCATTGCCTAATGGATTAAGTTCGGCTCCCAGGCTCTTTACAAAGTTGTTAAAACCAGTTGGGTCTACGCTGGGCTCAGAATCATATTGTCATGGCCTATTTGGATGATATCCTAATCATAGGTTGAACTAAATTGAGTTCCCTGAGAATTATCTGTTTCAGCTACCAAACTCATGTTTGAAAAATTGGGATTTCTTATCCATCCAGTTAAGTCCAAATTGATACCATCTAGAGCCATTGATTATTTGGGTTTCACCATTAACTTAATTCACATGTCTGTGACCCTGCCTCCAGGCAAGAGGTCAGAATTAATAGAAGCTTGTAACAACCTCGTTGATGAGCAACAAGCTTCTATTCTGCATGTGGCTAGTATAATTGGCAAATTAGTAGCAGCATTTCCAGCCGCACAGTTCGAACCTTTACATTATCAAAATCTGCAATGTGCAAAGGAGCAGGCTCTCATAAAGCATGCAGGTCATTTAGATAGGCCTATGCAAATACCAGCTGAAGCTGTTGCTGAGTTACAATGGTGAATAATGAATATTCCTCACTGCTCCAACAAAATTCGGGTTGATGCACCTTCAGTAATTTTACAAACTGATTTAAGTGCTCTAGAATGGGGAGCTACTGATACTATCTCCAGCTGTGGCTGCAGGTGGAATATGCATGAAGCATTAATCCTTCAATCCCGTGGCATTAACTATTTAGAATTGTTGGGAACACTCTATGGGTTAAAAGCGTATTGTACTACTATGCATGACTTGCATGTGCAACATTGACAACACTACAGCAGTAGCATATGTTAATCACATGGGTGGAATCAAGTCGGTATCATGTGATCACTTGACTAACCTTATCTGGCATTGGTGTATTACAAGAAACATCTGGATTTCAGCTACCTATTTACCAGGTAGATTTAACTTGGTGGCAGACACCAGATCACGAAAATTTAATGACAACACAGAATGGATGTTGAATCATGAAATATTCAATGATATTGTTGCTCGGTATGGCATACCAGAGATTGACTTGGTATGGCATACCAGAGATGTTCGCATCCAGATTGAACCAGTTCACCAGTTACCAAAATATGTCTCATGGGAACCAGACCCTGGAGCAGTGGCGGTAGATGCATTCTCGCTACACTGGGGTGGAATGTTTTTATATGCATTTCCCCCATTTTGCCTCATCAGCCAGTGCTTGACTAAAATCGAGCATGACTCGGCTCCAGGTACTCTGGTAGTTCCTGACTGGCCTACGCAGCCATGGTTTCCACTAGTTCTGAGACTAATAACACAGCCTTTTATGGCGATCCTCAAAAGCAGTAATCTGCTGGTTCATCCTGTAACTGGGGAGAATCATCCACTACATGATCGTATTAATCTATTGATTTGCAGATTCTGAGGAGACCATTCCTGGGGCTCGGACTATCAGGGCGTACAGTGATTACTGCGGCCTGGAGTGATAGCACTAAAAAACAATATATTTCTCATATCAAGAAATGGGAGATGTTCTGCTTGCAGTCGAACATTTCATATCATATGGCAAGTGTGCCTGACGTATTGGAATTTCTTTCCACGCTATATTTTGATGAGCGGCTTAGCTATAGTGCCATCAATAGTGCCAGAAGTGCCTTATCCTACCTATGCAAAGGAAGGGGACAACAATCTGTTGGGTCTCACCCTTTAATATCTCGGTTCATGAAGGGTATTTTTAACTGTAATCCGCCCAAGCCCAGGTACACGGAAATCTGGGATGTGAGTGTGGCTCTCGTGTTGCTTCGTCAATGGGCCCCAGTAACATCTCTGTCATTGCCCAGACTCACTCTTAAAGTGGTTATGCTCATGGCGCTGATTTCAGCGCAACGTGTCCAGACATTGCAGAAACTTAGACTGGACAGGATGGTCTCATTTGTCAGCAACATAACCTTTTATGTTTATGATTTACTTAAACAGAGCAGGCCAGGGATGTCAGGGCTTAAACTTGATTTTAGGGTATACCCCATGGATCTTCGCCTATGTGCAGTTAAGCACTTATGGCAGTATATTGAGGTCACCATGTGCCTTAGAGGCACTGGATTGGCTTTATTTATCAGTCACTAAAAGCCTCATAAAAAGGTGTTGGCACAGACCATCTCAAGGTGGCTGAAACGGTTCTAGCTTCCGCCGGAGTTGACACTGATATTTTAAAATCTCACTCCACCAGGGCAGCATCAACGTCAGCAGCGAGGGCACTGGACGTCCCTCTAGACCAAATCCTCGTGGCTGCAGGATGGTCCAAACAAATGACTTTTGAACGGTTTTACCACAAACCGCTTGCCACACCAGGGGTGCATGGCCATTCTATTTTGAGTTCTGTTGTGCAGCTTCCCTCTGGGAGAGAGGGATCACTATTGGTTTTTCTTTTGTTAAATAAAGCTTCAACGTGTTTAATTCTGTATCATGTTTGAATACATTATTTGTTATTACTCCTCCTGTGACAACCGAGGCAGTGTGTCATATGGACTTGTATCCACGGCATGAAATCACAGAGCTTTGAAGTCTTAATGGGTAAACACCATCCTAAATTGTGTAACGACTGTAATCCCAGAGGTACGAGGCAGAAGGTACAGTGCCCTCTGTAATGCTTGGGACAAAGACCCATCATTTATTTATTTGCCTCTCTACTCCACAATTTGAGATTTGTAATTTTAAAAAATCACATGTGGGTAAAGTGCACACTGTCAGGTTTAAATAAAGGCCATTTTAATCATTTTGGTTTCACATGTAGAAATTACGGCAGTGTTTATACATAGTCCCCCCCCATTTCAGGGCACCAAAATGTTTGGTACACAGCAATATCATGTAAATGAAAATAGTCATGTTTAGTATTTTGTTGCATGCAATAACAGCTTGAAGTCTGCGATTCATGGATATCACCAGTTGCCAGGTGTCTTCCGTGGTGATGCTCTGCCAGGCCTGTATTGCAGCCATCTTTCACTATGTTTGTTTTGGGGGCTAGTCTCCTTCAGTTTTCTCTTCAGCATATAAAAGGTATTCTCAATTGGGTTCAGATCGGGTGATTGACTTGGCCACTCAAGAATTGACCATTTTTTAGCTTTGTAAAACTCCTTTGTTGCTTAAAGTCCCTGTCCCACTTAGGAAACCTGAATGGAAACCTCTGGAGACCGTGTGCCCCACCCAAGGTTTCCGTCAGGTTCCCAGAGGTTCTCGTGAGGTTCCCGGGGGTTCCGGTCACTCTCCATGTGTCACCAGAGGTTTTGGTCACTTGCCTGAAAGCCTCGACCGAAGAGTGAGCTGCATTTACTGACCAAAGATCCTATAGGATCTTTGCTACCGACAGCACACACACAAACACTTCACAAAGGTGGAGGCCAGGGGCAGCGGAGGAGCGCTGTCTGCGCGTGAAGAGGGAAGTAAACAGCTGCCACAGAGCACAGTAAGTCCTTTAGAGAGCGCGGGAGGGAGGGACAGAGAAGGGGGGAAAGAGGAGAGAACAAGGGGGAGAAGGAGTGGAGACAGTGTTAAGAAGTTTAATAAAGTTTCTGGGTATTTTATCTTCCGGCAGATCTTCTAGGTCCTGAAAACCAAAGATCCTATAGAAAACTCCAATGAACCAATCAGAATGGCCAGTCAGTGAAGACCTTCGATTGGCTGTATGTAAATAGCGACCCCACTCCACTGGCTTCAAGAAAAAGGCAACCTATTTTTTGTCGAGGCCGTTTTTTTAAAAACATAATCGCAGGAACATAGAAGAAGCCGTGACTACGTGGAAACCACGTTCCACGAATAGGGAGAGTGACCGGAACCTCTGGGAACTTCATTAAAACCTTGGGGGGGGGGGGGGGGGGGGGGGGGGGGGGTGGGGTGTGTGTGTGTGTGTGTGGCCACACATGCCCATATGCGTTGGAACTTTTCCTTCTCTCCTCCATACTTTGCTCTCGCCACCACTCTGATAGAAGTTAATGTTCGTCTCATCTGTCCACAAGACCTTTTTCCAGAACTGTGGTTGCTCTTTTAAGCACTTCTTGGCAAACTGTAACCTGGCCACCCTATTTTTGCAGCTAACCAGTGATTTGCATCTTGCAGTGTAACCTCTGTATTTCTGTTCATAAAGTTTTCTGCGGGCAGTGGTCATTGACAAATCCACACCGGACCTGAAGAATGTTTCTGACCTGTCGGGCAGATGTTTGGGGGTTTTTCTTTATTATGGAGAGAATCCTTGGCCTATCAGTCCCTTTGCAATTAGTAAGCTCACAAGTGCTCTCTTTCTTCTTAATTATGTTCCAAACAGTTGATTTTGGGAAGCCTAAGGTTTGGCTCTAAGTTTTATTCTTGTTTCTCAGTCTCATAATGGCTTCTTTGACTTTCATTGGCACAACCTTGGTCCTCATATTGATAAATAGCAATAAAAGTTTCCAAAGATGGTGCTGAGAGCTGTCTTATACCTGTATTACAGAGGCAATTAAACACACCTGAACAATTATAAATGCCTGTCCTGAAGCCATGTGTCCCAAACATTATGGTGCCCTGAAATTGGGGAAGGGGGGGGGGACCCGACCTATGTATAAACACAGCTATGATTTCAACATGGTGAAACCAAAATGTATAAAAATGGCCTTTAATAATATCTGACAATGTGCACTTCAACCACATGTGATTTTTTGTATTATAAATCTCAAATTGTGGAGCACAGAGGCAAATAAATAAATGGGTTAAAAAAGGAACTGCAGATGCTGGAGAATCGAGGGTACACAAAAGGCTGGAGAAACTCAGCGGGTGCAGCAGCATCTAAGGAGCGAAGGAGATGGGCGACGTTTCGGGTCGAGACCCTTCTTCAGACTGGTCAGGGATCAGGGAAACGAGAGATATAGATGGTGATGTGGAGAGAAAAAGAACAATGAATGAATGATATGCAAAAAAGTATCGATGATAAAGGGAACAAGCCATTGTAAGCTGTTTGTGGTGTGAAAATGAGAAAATGAAAATGAGAATGAAAATAGATGCTGCTGCACCCGCTGAGTTTCTCCAGCCTTTTGTGTACCCAATAAATAAATGGGTCTTTGTCCCAAACATCAACAGTAACAGGATCGTTCCGAGTCAGCATGGATTTACGAAGGGTAAATCATGCTTGACTAATCTTCTGGAATTTTTTGAGGATGTGACTAGGGAAATTGACAAGTGGATGTAGTGTACCTGGACTTTCAGAAAGTATTTGATTAGGTCCCACATAGCAGATTAGTGGGCAAAATTAGAGCTCGGGTTGGGGGTAGAGTACTGAAATGGATAGAAAATTGATTGGTAGACTGGAAACAGATAGTAGGGATTAACGGGTCCCTTTCAGAATGGCTGGCAGTGACTTGTGGGGTACCGCAAGGCTCAGTGCTGGGACCGCAGCTATTTACAGGTAAAAAGTAACATTAGCAAATTTGCAAATGACACAAAGCTGGTTGGGAGTGTGAACTGTGAGGAGGATGCTATGAGGATGAAGGGTGACTTGGACAGGTTGGGTGAGTGGGCAGATGCAGTTTAATGTGGATAAATGTGAGGTTATCCACTTTGGTGGCAAGAACAGGAATGCAGATTATCTGAATGGTGTCAAGTTGGGAAAAGGGGAAGTACAACGAGATCTGGGTGTCCTTGTTCATCAGTCACTGAAAGTAAGCATGCAGGTACAGCAGGCAGTGAAGAAAGCGAATCGCATGTTGACCTTCATAACAAGATGAGTTGAGTATAGGAGCAAATAGGTCCTTCTACAGTTGTACAGTACCTAGTGAGACCACACCTGGAGTATTGTGTGCAGTTTTGGTCTCCAAATTTGAGGAAGGACATTCTTGCTAGTGTGTGAGTGCAGCAAGGTTCACACGGTTAATTCCCAGGATTGCGGCACTGTCATATGTTGATAGAATGGAGGTACACGGCTAGTACACACTGGAATTTAGAAGGATGAGAAGGGATCTTAACAAAACATATTCGATTATTAAGGGATTGGACACACTAGAGGCAGGAAACGTGTTCCCGACATTGGGCGAGTCCAGAACCAGGGGCCACAGTTTTAGAATAAGTGGTAGGCCGTTTCCGAACGTAGATGAGGAAACGTTTTGTCACCCAGAGAGCTGTGAATCTGTGGAATTCTCTGCCTCAGAAGGTAGTGGAGACCAATTCTCTGGATGCTTTCAAGAGTTAGATAAAGATTGCGGAGTCAAGGGATATGGGGAGAAGGCAGGAACGGGGTACTGATTGTGGATAACCAGCCATGATCACAGTGAATGGTGGTGCTGGCTCGTAGGGCCGAATAGAAACGTAGAAAATAGGTGCAGGAGTAGGCCATTCGGCCCTTTGAGCCTGCACCGCTATTCAATATGATCATGGCTGATCATCCAACTCAGTATCCCGTACCTGCCTTCTCTCCATACCCCCTGATCCCTTTAGCCACAAGGGCCACATCCAACTCCCTCTTAAATACAGCCGATGAACTGGCCTCAACTACCTTCTGTGGCAGAGAATTCCAGAGATTCACCACTGTGTGAAATTTTTTTTTCTCATCTCGGTCCTAAAAGATTCCCCCCATATCCTTAAACTGTGACCCCTTGTCCTGGACTTCCCCAACATCGGGAACAATCTTCCTGCATCTAGCCTGTCCAACCCCTTAAGAATTTTGTAATTTTCTATAAGATCCTTCTAGATAAGAATGGCCGACTCCTGCACCTATGGAGGGCAGTGTGTATGCAAGCTTAATTGTTCTTTTCCTGCACCCATCTCCACTCATAGCAAAATTAGAAAAAAACAGGTTTTTTTTTAAACAAGCTTTTTCAGACCCAAGTATATCTTCAGGCTTTTGTTTTATTTATTTTGAAAGACAAACATGATTTTTATGGCAGGAGAATGATCATACAGACATCGCAGACATTAGATATATGGCATATGCTTTATCTGAAAACATAATGATCCTTGAGCTAATTTGTGATCAAAATCAACCAAAATTTGACCAAAATTTAATACGTTCATATCTGAAAAATGGGACACTGACTAATTTTGAAGCTCCTTTACAAAATGTCGGCACCTAACCCACCATGTGGCCCGTAGTTCACGCCAGGATCATAACAATCGTGTTGTTTGAATGCTTTTTTTTTTATCATGACGAATGCAAAAAAATCCCGTTACAG